>CAUDMG010001572.1:5202500-5245000 GCA_958450375.1 Homarus gammarus
AGAGGTCATATTTGTGTCGTGGGTCAGGTCAGAGGTTATATTAGTGTCGTGGGTCAGGTCAGAGGTCATATTTGTGTCGTGGGTCAGGTCAGAGGTCATATTCGTGTCGTGGGTCAGGAGGTCAGAGGTCATATTTGTGTCGTGGGTCAGGAGGTCAGAGGTCATATTTGTGTCGTGGGTCAGGTCAGAGGTCATATTTGTGTCGTGGGTCAGGTCAGAGGTCATATTTGTGTCGTGGGTCAGGTCAGAGGTCATATTTGTGTCTTGGGTCAGAAGGTCAACCTGTCAGTGTGTGTGTGTGTGTGATCAAGCAGTAAATGCGTGTTATCGTCTCAAAATGAATGGAGTTTCAGAATTGATTTTGCGAATTTTTACTCCTGTCTCTCTTTGTGTCTTTGTCTGTCTGTCTGTCTGTCTGTCTGTCTGTCCATCTGTCTGTCTGTCTGTCTCCCACGGCTCATAACTCTGTACTGTTTTTTCCTGAGTCGTAAACTAAACCATCTGCTTGGGTTTAATACGTAGTAGAGGTCACAGGTGTTGTTACCCTGACCCCATTATATAAGCTGTTGGTATGTTATTACGAGGTTTGTTTACATGCTGGTAAGGGCAGGGACGCGACTTGTTACTTGTGATGGTCAGTACCTTATTGTTTTTGTTTACTGTTTACGTTCATTGTTTTTGTTTACTGTTTACGTTCATTGTTTTTGTTTACTGTTTACACTCATTGTTTTTGTTTACTGTTTACACTCATTGTTTTTGTTTACTGTTTACACTCATTGTTTTTGTTTACTGTTTGCATATGCTGTTTTTGTTTACTGTTCACAATAAATTTTTTTGTTATTGTTTACATATATTATTTTTGTTTACTGTTTACATTCGTTGACTTTGTTTACTGTTTACATGCATTCTAGGTTAGGTGTTAGTGTGTTTCTGTAGCGTTAGAGTGATTAATCTAGGGTGTGCTAATCTTCAGGTGACCCATAGAGTGTACAATTAATTATCAGTTATTTTATCTATTATATTGTGAATTATTTTCTTATTCCTCTATTCATTCCGATTTTTTTTTATCAGTTTTGTTGACATCTCTTTTTCTCTTCACTGGAAAGGTAATAAAACGAAATTCAGAATCATCGTAAAGTCTCGGTGGGAATTTGGCGCCATATTTACCCAACCTTATTTAACCTGCGTCGTTTAAGAGGGAAAATATTGGGGTTTCTACGCCCGCCAACCCCCTCCCCCTCTCTTCCCTCACTCGCCTCCCTCTCCTTGCCTCCCTCTCCTTGCCTCCCCTATCACTTCACTGACAACTAAAGGATATTTATACCCAAGTTAAAATGGGGGTAGGATCCCTTCTGAAAGCTGGCCATCCTCTACTGAGCTACAAGGGAGCCAATCGTAACGAGGCTGGTAATAAAACCTCACTTGCGATTGGCCTGATTTACTAGCCATTCTCAACGAGGTGGTAAATTTAGAATAATGAGTAGTGTTTTATTTTGTTTAACACCTTTATTGGCAAGATTGAGGTACAGTTTAGCCTAATGTGAGTAGTTCAGTCAGGTCTCGACACTGAGGGCGCTGTCACTGATCACTGCCACGCTAGACAGAGGTTCATAGTCATTAGTGTCATCTTATAATTAATTGCTAATTGATGATTCCTCAGTGTGGACGAGCAAAATTTAGGATATACTGTCAGACTATCTTGAAGGACTCCCGAATCATTATAGTAAAGTAGTTACATAGTTCATGATACAATAAGCCAGGTGGTGTGGAGGCAATGTCACATTGTATAATATACTGCTGCAGTGGTGAAGAATATGCTGGTGGCTCTGGTACCCGCACATGACCCCTCCAATCATAGCATTTGCAAGGTCACTCAACTCGTGTGTAAATTGTGATGTGTACCTTTGTAATGTGTGTGTACCTTTGTGATGTGTACATTTGTGATGTGTACCTATGTGATGTGTACCTTTGTGATATATACCATTGCGATGTGTGCCATCTTGGTGTGTACCTTTGTAATGTGTACCTTTGTGGTGTGTGTGATATATCCCTGAGTAGTGTAATAGGCTGCAGGGTAGGTACATTAGAGAGAGAGAGAGAGAGAGAGAGAGAGAGAGAGAGAGAGAGAGAGAGAGAGAGAGTTATACCTATACAAAACATATTAAAATCCTGGTCACATTATGGTCAGAAAACATAAGAATAAACAGGAAAAATAAAATAATCAACAAAAATAAATCAGAGGCAACGCATACAGAGGAAGGGGAGGAGGAGTGGATGAAGAGTAGGAAGAGGAAGAGAGAGAGAGTGAGCCGGGGGGGGGGGGGGGAGAGATAGGCGTGGTGAGTGAGAGACAGTTGAAATTGAGTTAAGTGGAGCAGGAAGAGATGGTTCAACAGGTGGTGTGAGCAGCTGGTAGACACGGATGGCACGGTGCTGTGTGGCTGTGGTTTAGGTGTGTCCTTTAGCTGTCTCTCTTAGCTGTGGCTCTTAGCTGTGGCTTTTGGTTGTGTCTTTTAGCTGTGTTTCTTAGTTGTTTCCCTTGGCTATGTCTCTTAGCTGTGTCTCATAGCTGTGTTTCTTGACTGTGTAACTTGGATGTGTCTCTTAGCTGTGTTTTTTTAGCTGTGTATCTTGGTTATGTCTCTTGGCTGTGTCTCTTAGCTGTGTCTCTTGACTGTGTCTCTTGGCTGTGTCTCTTAGCTGTGTCTCTGTGTCTCTTGGCAAATCCGTGTAGAAATCCAGGCAGTCTAAAACCGAAGACTCGGATTTCTAATTGTGGGTCATTAGGGAGAAGTTACGTGGCCCGAGATAAGAAGAGGAAGAGGCGAAGAGAAGAGAAGAATTGACGAAAAGGCGACACCAGGAAGACCAAGAATGATGAATAGGAGAAGGAAGAACTAAAGGAAAGAAGGAAGTATAAAAGAACATTAAGATAATTGATGGATAAGAAGAAAGAAAGATAAGAAACATCGTTGCTGATTATGGGATTCGTGTGAAAGTTGTACCCATGTTTACGTTCGTGAAACATGGCCGGATTACAGTCGGATTGTCAACAAAGATGATCCTGCTCATGTGGATTCTCAAGAGGAACGATACGAAGTAATGAGAAATGAGGAAGATTTGCGAATGAGGAAGTAGGAGGTGAAGAAAGTGGATTTTTGTCGAAAGAGAAAATAAAAGATGGAATAAATATGAAAATTATGGATTCGTGCAGAAATTGAAGAGAATTGACAGAAGGAGGTTAATTGAGATAGATAGATAGATAAAGACGAGAGAAGAGAGACTGGTACAGTAATTACAAACCACTGTAACATTATATAAGGCTGAACTAACATGACTGTGTCCTCGGGCCTTATGAATTAGTGATACAGCGCTAGACTCGTGTATGTATCTATGTATTTTGTATATATATATATATTTACACAAGGAGAGTAAACAGTGTGTGTGTGTGTGGCTCCTCTGTACATATAGCATTGCATATTTAGTATCTTCAAACAGGAAAAACTCGACCTTGTAAAAAAGAAAAAAAATATATACAGTATATCAAGAAAAATCGTAAAAAGAATTGGGGGTCAAACATGACTTCTGCCTTGAAAAAAAAAGGTAAATAAAAGAGTGTAAGAGCGTTTGGTGGTTTACTTCATTTACAGTTAATTCATTTAAATGTATCTGTAAATAAGTTGTAAATATCAGTTAATTTGTATAAACTATATATTTACACCCGAACGCTTGTGTTACCACTTATGCAAATTATTGTACTTAATTTACTTCCACGTGATAATTTTCATCTATGTCAACCCGTTTCCTTCATATGATTAATTTGGTCTATAATAACAAGTGTAATTATGTATAAGTGATGTAGTAAGTGTCGTGATTATGTCATTATTATCTTCGTAGTCGTTAAATATGTGAGAGGTGTAGGAGAGGGTGGCACGGTGCCTTACTGGAGACACAGGGTGGAACGGTGCCTTACTGGAGACACAGGGTGGCACGGTGCCTTACTGGAGACACAGGGTGGCACGGTGCCTTACTGGAGACAGAGAGTGGCACGGTGCCTTACTGGAGACAGAGAGTGGCACGGTGTCTTACTGGAGACAAAGAGTGGCACGGTGCCTTACTGGAGACAGAGAGTGGCACGGTGCCATACTGGAGACAGAGAGTGGCACGGTGCCTTACTGGAGACAGAGAGTGGCACGGTGCCTTACTGGAGACAGAGAGTGGCACGGTGCCTTACTGGAGACAGAGAGTGGCACGGTGCCTTGCTGGAGACAGAGAGTGGCACGGTGCCTTACTGGAGACAGAGAGTGGCACGGTGCCTTACTGGAGACAAAGAGTGGCACGGTGCCTTACTGGAGACAGAGAGTGGCACGGTGCCTTACTGGAGACAGAGAGTGGCACGGTGTCTTACTGGAGACAAAGAGTGGCACGGTGCCTTACTGGAGACAGAGAGTGGCACGGTGCCATACTGGAGACAGAGAGTGACACGGTGCCTTACTGGAGACAGAGAGTGGCACGGTGCCTTACTGGAGACAGAGAGTGGCACGGTGCCTTACTGGAGACAGAGGGTGGCACGGTGCCTTACTGGAGACAGAGAGTGGCACGGTGCCATACTGGAGACAGAGAGTGGCACGGTGCCTTACTGGAGACAGAGAGTGGCACGGTGCCTTACTGGAGACAGAGAGTGACACGGTGCCTTACTGGAGACAGAGAGTGGCACGGTGCCATACTGGAGACAGAGAGTGGCACGGTGCCATACTGGAGACAGAGAGTGACACGATGCCTTACTGGAGACAGAGAGTGGCACGGTGCCTTACTGGAGACAGAGAGTGACACGGTGCCTTACTGGAGACAGAGAGTGGCACGGTGCCATACTGGAGACAGAGAGTGACACGGTGCCTTACTGGAGACAGAGAGTGGCACGGTGCCTTACTGGAGACAAAGAGTGCAACTAGTAACTACCTTGTATGGATTCTGATAAGCCGCGAATGATTATTGTACGAATGTCATATTTGTCTTTAAGGTCAAGCCTCTCTCCCCCTCGTTATGACTGGCTAATCACATGGTTCTGGCTTCTCGTTAAGTTTTCGCTTTGATTAGATGAGAGAACGTATCTACCTGACTCATTTAAGTCACATCGCGTAAGATGGATTCTCAAAGGTTCGTTCATTAATTGACTTTCTAACTGGAGACGAGTGAACGTATCTACCTGACTCACTCACGTTATATCATGTATTCTCTAAGGCGCGCTCCTTCCTCTCCCCCCTGCTGACTGTTGCTTTACATAATGGTCGTAGTCTGGTGATTAAAACTCGTATCAAATAAGAACACCACTACAGGCAAAAGACGAGGAACCGTTCGTCTGGCGTAGTTATAATTATCGTATGTTACTGTTCTGGAATGAGTAGCACGGAAGCCCTGGACAGAATAGCATGGAAGCCCTGGATTAGCACAGAAGCCTTGGGCAGTTTAGCACAGAAGCCTTGGACAGACTAGCATGCAGGATACTGACTACATTTCTGTTGTTGATTTACTGTAATGCTCTCTCTCTCTCTCTCTCTCTCTCTCTCTCTCTCTCTCTCTCTCTCTCTCTCTCTCTCTCTCTCTCTCTCAAACATCAAGTGGATTTACGCTATCCATCAAGTACTTTAATCTAACATAACATTAAATAACAACACAAGTAATTAAAATGAACACGAGGGATAATGAACACGGGGGATAATGAACACGAGGGATAATGAACACGAGGGATAATGAACACGGGGGATAATGAACACGGGGGATAATGAACACGAGGGATAATGAACACGAGGGATAATGAACACGAGGGATAATGAACACGGGGGATAATGAACACAAGGGATAATAAACACGAGGGATAATGAACACGGGGGATAATGAACACGAGGGATAATGACGTTAACTTTCACCTTACGCGGGTTCAGGTTATAGAACTACTTTTTTTTACACTCTTCGGCGGTCGCTTGTACTCCGGTAACACCCGTGAAGTAGGTTAGTGTGTGTGTGTGTAGAAGCCGAGTTATCATGTAATATTCTCTCTCTCTCTCTCTCTCTCAGTTTCTTTTTTCTTTCTTTCTTTCTTTCTTTCTTTCTTTCTTTGTCTAGAATGATTCTGAGTTTTTTTTTACAACGTTAGAACTTGTTTTGTGTCAGTTTTGTTTTCTCAATATTTTTTCTTCATGACCTGATTTTCTTTTCTCTCTTCTCTAATCTCTCCTCCTCCCTCTTCTTCTTCTTCTTCTCCCTTCCTCTTCCTTCCCTTCTTCTTCCTTTCCTCCATTCTTCTCATATATTACTTATAATTTCTTAGTTAAACATAATAAGAAGAAGATACTGAAGCCAATCTCGCCTTCTCCCTGAATCATCTCAAATCTCTCATACACGCCACACAACGAGAGGCATTCAACGAAAATTGGACACACCTGAAACAGCGGGGTAGCGTCACACTATGCCACTATGACGCTGTAACCGGTGACGACAACCGCCACTACAAAGAATATGAATCCCTGACTCGATCTCAACAGCTTATATACATGAGACTGCGCCTAGGGTACAGGTATCTATGGGAGTACATTGGCAACCCTAAGCCTCACCGCACTGTTTGTAAACTTTGTGGCCAACCCGACTCTCACACCCTCTCTCACTACATCCTCACTTGCCCTATGACCTCCTCCTATAGGTCCCCAGCCGTTACCAACACCTCTTCCCTCCCAGACCAGATATCCCTCCTCCTAGTCACAGGCCTGGCACTAGGGACCTGCCACTCTTTGCCATAAACAGATAAAATGTACCGGGAACTTTCCCCCCACGCACTCATCATTCTCTCACTTTATGTAACTTGACAGAGCCTATGACCCTTCAGGTTTTTACGCCCTTAATGTACGAGTCATAAAAACAAGTATGAACTTTTCATACTTCCCTGTTGGGCGCTGTAAACGCTTCTGCGCTTCACCTTGCACAGGATGTAAGGGGGTGCCCAATAAACTAGCCCCCTCGGGGGCAAATGTGAATCTGAGTTAAACATAATTCTCGCGAACTTTGTAATCATTAGCAGTAAATTTGTGATCAGTTAATTGGTAAAAAATAAATGGATAAATTTCTGACAACCATCAGCTGACGCCTTAGTGGATGACGCTTTAGTCTTTAATAAATCAGCCAGGGAAATAAAAATATCCTAAGTTTCTGAATTGAATTGAATTAATATTATCTCTAAACTATAATAAATGACGATGGTGTAATGGCTGAAACAAGAAGATACTATATACATCTACAGTACATATCGTTGTTGAGACTCTACAAAATGTTTACTAAAAGAATCGCCCTGAGGTCAATTTTTATTTTAGGGGGGGGGGGTGTATTTTTATTTAGTTTTCTGTCTCGTAGTTCGTCATTGTAATTTATGGAATGATCACTGTAATTACCCTGTTGCAGTCTCACAAAATACCGAGGTTTTGGGTAAATTGTAAATATATAGTTGATTACACTTATCCATCGGGAGAATTTGTGCTCTCTCTCTCTCTCTCTCTCTCTCTCTCTCTCTCTCTCTCTCTCTCTCTCTCTCTCTCTCTCTCTCTCTCTCTCCGCTGGTCTGTGAAGTTGAAATGTTTAGGAGTTTCTGGTGTTTGTGTTATATATTCCTCTCAGCTCCGGCAATCTTCCCTCTCCTCTTCCTCCTTCTACTTTTCCTCTTCCTCCTCCTCTTCCATCTTGGTCGCTTTTCTTCCTCTGTCATCCATTATCTACGTTCTCTCTTCTTCTTTCTTACCTTGTCCCTGATTTATCTCTCTTCTCTTTATTTGATTCTTTATTTCTATCATTCCTCTCCCCTTGCTAGCGAATCTCTCTTCCTCCTCCTGCTCCTCCTCTCCTCTTCCCCCCCTCCCCCTCCTCTTTCCCCCCTCCCCCTCCTCTCCCCCCTCCTCCCTCCCCCCTCTTCTTCCTACACTCCCGGATATCTTCAGAATTCAGAGTTACATTGCCAGAAAAAAAAGAGGACTTGAGTTTTCACTTGTTACCAGAAGGAGGACATATGCATCCCCAACCCACGTACATTAGGACACGGACGCACCAGCCCACGTACATTAGGACACGGACGCACCCACATCACGTACACTTGGTAAAGGACGCACCACCCCACGTGCACTAGATCAAGAACACTCACTCCCACACAACGTACACTAGGTCATAGACGCACCACCCCACGAACACTAGATCAAGAACACTCACTCCCACACAACGTACACTAGGTCATAGACGCACCACCCCACGAACACTAGATCAAGAACACTCACTCCCACACAACGTACACTAGGTCATAGACGCACCACCCCACGAACACTCACTCCCACACAACGTACACTAGGTCACAGACGCACCACCCCACGTACAAAATAGGTCAAGAACACCCCCCCCCCCCACACCACGTACACTAGGTCACGGACGCACCATGTACAGTAGGCAAGGAGGCGACCAACTCACCCCTGAATATGCAATAGACTTCGTCCTACGTCAACACAATCAGGTCATCCCAGGTCAGGGTGTCAGATCAGAGTGTCAGGTCAGAGTGCTACCTCCTCTGACCTAATTCTCATGACTATTCAATGTTCGAACTTGTACCATGAGTGCTAGTGGGTGAGGAAGAGGGAGGTGTTTAGGTAGGTAAAGTGAGAGGAAGAGAGGGAGAAGAAAGAGGTAAGTAGGGAGAGAGGGAGGAGGATGAGAGGGAATAAGTAGGAAGGTAAGGAGAGGGAAGAGAAGGAGGTGGTAGGTAGGTAGGGAGGAAGGGAGAGAGTGAGAAACAGAATAAAGGAAAGGGGGAATAGATGAGAGAGAGAGAGAGAGAGAGAGAGAGAGAGAGAGAGAGAGAGAGAGAGAGAGAGAGTTGAAAATATTAATGTAGTCCCTTATATTTTATTTACTCTAGTTTAGCGTTCACTAAGTCCATTTAAACGTGTCAGTAGAGCAATTTACCTGCAAGTTTCACCTTCCTAGTTCCACCTACTGACCCTCAAGTTTCATCTCCCTAAGTTCAAGTTTTATCTACTGACCCTCAAGTTTCATCTCCCTAAGTTCAAGTTTTATCTACTGACCCTCAAGTTTCATCTCCCTAAGCTTAAGTTTCACCTACTGACCCTCAAGTTTCATCTACCTTAGTTCAAGTTTTATCTACTCACCGTCAAGTTTCATCTCCCTAAGTTCAAGTTTTATCTACTCGACGTCAAGTTACACCTTTCTGTCAACAAGTTTTACCTACCCAACCTCCTCCTCCACCTACCCAACCTCACTCTCCACCTACCCATAAACACGTTACCTGCCGCCTTGTTACACCTACAAAATCCCACACTGAAGCCATCTTACCTGTATTCACACCTGTAATTAACGACATACTGAAACCATTTTACCTGTATCCACATCTGTAATTAACGACACACTGAAGCCATGCTACCTGAATCCACACCTGTAATTAACGACACACTGAAGCCATCTTACCTGTATCCACAATTAACGACACATTGAACCCATCTTACCTGTATTCACACCTGTAATTAACGACATACTGAAGCCATTTTACCTGTACGACCACTGCCATCACCCGGAAATCACTCCCCTGAAGCTCTTAGATTTGGACACGTAATGAGGTTTCCGAATAAACTTTCACAATTACAATCTGCATCAGTCACTGGCCTTCCACGACTCTCACTAACTTTCTAAACACAGTAACAAACTCACTTACTGTTCCTCGTAGCAATTACTAAGTTGGTGTTTCATCTTTTGGGCTTCGTTCAAAGGACAGTTTCGTAAGGCTTCAGGTGTATGTGTGTTTTACCTGCACTGATTACTCGTGGTGTGACCTGGGTGATAATGTTAGTTTATGTGTATCCCGATGGACCAATAAGCTTCGGCTATAACTAAATGTGTGTGTTCTTATTGGCTCGTTGATTGACTTTCTATGTACCTGACGGACCAATCAGCTTGGGCTATAACTAAATGTATGTATTCTTATTGGGCTTGGTGAGTGAGATTTGTGTGCCTGACGGACCAATCAGCTGAGGCTATAAATAACTATCTGTTCTTATTGGCTTAGTGACTTTGTGTCCGATGAACCGATCAGTTGTGTTGTATTACAACACTGAGGTCATCACACAAGGGGTATACAGGAGTCATCACAAAGGGGTATAGAGGAGTCATCAGAAGGGTATACAGAGGTCATCACACAAGGGGTATACAGGAGTCATCAGAAGGGTGTACAGAGGTCATCACACAAGGGGTATACAGGAGTCATCAGAAGGGTGTACAGAGGTCATCACACAGCGGTATACAGAGGTCATCACACAGCGGTATACAGAGGTCATCACACAGCGGTATACAGAGGTCATCACACAGGGGTATACAGAGGTCATCACACAGGGGTATACAGAGGTCATCACACAGGGGTATACAGGAGTCATCAGAAGGGTGTACAGAGGTCATCACACAGCGGTATACAGAGGTCATCACACAGGGGTATACAGAGGTCATCACACAGGGGTATACAGAGGTCATCACACAGCGGTATACAGAGGTCATCACACAGGGGTATACAGAGGTCATCACACAGCGGTATACAGAGGTCATCACACAGCGGTATACAGAGGTCATCACACAGGGGTATACAGAGGTCATCACACAGGGGTATACAGAGGTCATCACACAGCGGTATACAGAGGTCATCACACAGCGGTATACAGAGGTCATCACACAGGGGTATACAGAGGTCATCACACAGCGGTATACAGAGGTCATCACACAGCGGTATACAGAGGTCATCACACAGGGGTATACAGAGGTCATCACACAGGGGTATACAGAGGTCATCACACAGGGGTATACAGGAGTCATCAGAAGGGTGTACAGAGGTCATCACACAGCGGTATACAGAGGTCATCACACAGCGGTATACAGGAGTCATCAGAAGGGTGTACAGAGGTCATCACACAGGGGTATACAGAGGTCATCACACAGCGGTATACAGAGGTCATCACACAGCGGTGTACAGAGGTCATCACACAGCGGTATACAGGAGTCATCACACAGGGGTATACAGAGGTCATCACACAGGGGTACAGAGGAGTCATCACACAGGGGTATACAGAGGTCATCACACAGCGGTATACAGAGGTCATCACACAGCGGTATACAGAGGTCATCACACAGCGGTATACAGAGGTCATCACACAGGAGGACGGAAGATCTATCACATTGGGCTGAGGACGGAAAAGCTACGGCAAAATCATGATAAGTCATTAAAGGTTTTATTAGCAGTGATGAGAATTGATTGAGCGTGTCCATCATCTGTGGCGCGGCATACACACACAGAGGCGCCCGCTCCCACGCCTCAGTACAGTACCACGCCAATAGTACCCTATAGAGGCGCGGCTCACACATAGGTACAATGCCCCCGCTCCCACACCGCACCGCACCTCACTTCACCTCACCTCATCTCACCTCACCTCACCTCACCTCACCTCACCGAAACAAGTCAGTAATATAGTTTGTTTACGTGTTGTACGTCATAATCTGTGTTTACAATCAGCTTGGTAGTCACACGCTGGACCTCCCTGGCAGATCAAGACTACGAATATCTAAAATTTTACACCCAACCCCTATCGCTCATATATCCATCCAACATATATTTGAAGCTACTCATCCACTAATGTATTTCCAAACCAGTGTTTATCTATTTCGCCCCTAAATCTAGTTTTATCCAATTTAAAACCATTGCCCCGAGTTCTCTCTGCTTGGATAATTTGAGTACTTATGTTAAATCACATTTGCTTAGCCCTGACTTCCATTTATATACCTCGATCGTATCACCTATCGCTCTATCGTCCGAGGGAGTGCAAATTCAGATGCTTTAATCTGTCTCTGTACTCAAGGTTTCTAAAGTCCGGGATTAGTCTTGTCATTCTCCTCTGAATGCTTTCTAGGGATTCTGTATCCATTTTGCAGTACGGTAACCAAAACTGAACTGCTTAGTCCAAGTGAGGTCTCATAAGCGCAAGATATAGTTTTAGGATAACCTCGCTAGTCTTGTAACTAACACTCCTTTGTATGAACCCAAGTACTTTGTTACCCTTGTTTCGAGCAAATACTGTTTTCTTGGCTTAAGATTCCTGCTGATCATTAATCCTAAATCTTTCTCACAATTGGATGTCTCTATAGCAACGTTGTTCATCTGGTATCTGGCTTCTCTGTTTACATCTCCTAGGCTAAGTACATTTGTTCACATTAAATTTTATGTAATTTTTCAGATCACGAAAACAGTTTGTTTAGATCTTCCTGTAATTATTCAGTCATAATTATATTTAATTACACGCCCTATTTTGTGCGGTCAGCCTGCACCTATATCCATGTCGTAAGTAATGGTCCAAGTACTGAGCCTTGGGGTACTGCAATAGTGTCGTCACTCCAATCGGATTTAGTGCTATTAATGCTGACTCTCTGCTTCCTGTCCTGTAACCACACCCTAATCCAACTCAGAATATCCCCTCCAATTCCATGAGCCTCCACTTTATGTATTAGTCTCTCGTGGGGGACCCTGTCGAAGGCTTTGCTAAAGTCGAGGTAAACCACACCATAATCGTGGCCGTCATCCACTGATTCGACAACAGTTGAAAAGAATGATAAAAGATTTGTCAGACAAGAACACCCTCTGGTAAAGCCATGCTGGGAGTCATTAAACAATTTGTATATCTCGAGGTTATTTTGAATGAGTTGTAACTATTGGTTCCAGAAATTTTCCTGCAATTGATGTTAAACTGGTTGGACGGTAGTTAAAGGATAGTGATCTATCTCCCTTTTTGAAAATTGGGAGCACATTCGCTATCCTCCAGGATTTTGGTACTACATCCGTTTGTAATGATATGAAGGACAAGTTTGCTGAGGGCATACTAAGATGTTCCTCACATTCCTTTAATACTCTGGAAATACCTCGTCAGGACCTGGTGACTTATTATGCTTTAGCTTGTCTATTTGCTTACTAACATCGGTACCAGCCATATACTGTCTCACTTAATCCATTTTCTTCACTATCTCTTTATATAGTCGGTGCCTCGGGTATCATGTTTTAAATTTTCCGTTGTGAAAACACATGAAAAATATCTGTTCAGGACATTGTTCATCACCCCCTTCATCAGTTAGCTCGCCGGTATCTGACTGTATTGGTCCAATCTTATCTCGTGCTTTAGTGTGATACATTTGGAAGAAACCCTCAGTGTTTGTCTTCGCCTCTCTTGCTACTGTTACTTCATTATTTCTCTTTACTTTTCGTATCCGTGTAGTACTATAAGTGATTGTCCTCAGGATAACTCTATCCTCACCTTTGTCCTCACTATAACTTCGAGACGCTGCTAAGAGAGAGGGAGTCGACCATCAGCTGAGGTAACAGTGTAGGGAGGCAGCTGACAGGCTTATATGACTCAGCATGGAAGGATCACAGACAATTACTGAGAGAGAGAGAGAGAGAGAGAGAGAGAGAGAGAGAGAGAGAGAGAGAGAGAGAGAGAGAGAGAGAGAGAGAGAGAGAGACCCTTGAATCACTCGGTGTGTTGATAAACAGGAACCCCCGTGACTTTCATCTCAGCTCCTGTGTGTGTATCATCGAGGAAGTGCCACACTACGCCACTATGGCGCAGTAGCCGGTGATGAGAACCGCCACTATAGATAGCATCAACCTCTGACTCGGTCTCAACACGGGTACCTGTGGGAGTACATTAACAACCCTGAGCCTGAATGCAATATTTGTAAACTCTGTGGACCCGCCTCTCACACCCTCTATCATTACTTCCTCACTTGCCTTATGACCTCCTCCTACAGGTCCCCAACCGTCATGAATATGACCTACAGGTATACTATTATCTCCCTTATGTATGAACCTCTGTCCTGTGTGGCAGTGAAAAGTGATAGCATCATCAGTGTCAAGGCCTGACTGAACTATTCAGAATAGGCAAATTGTATTCCAAACTTTGCCATAAACAAATTAATTGTACCGGGACTTTCCCCCCACACACTCATCCTCCTGTCACTTTATGTAACTTGCTGACAAAACTCATGGCCCTTCAGGCACTTGTGTCCTTAATGCATGAAGAACGAAGGCAAGCTTTTGAGCTTCGTCTTGCACAGGATGCAAAGGGTGCCCAATAAACTAGCCCCTTCGCGGTTCAAATCTAAAATCTACCAGAAGGTTCCTCCAGCCGTCTGTATGTACAGTATCTTAGATCAATCATAAAGAATTACTGAGGATTAGTCATTCAACTTATTTTACCTGATGATTAAACCACACTAATACTAACCTAACCTAACCTAACCTAAAGTTAATAGAACGTAACGCAACCTAACACTAACTAAACCTAACCTACTGTTGCTTCACAAGCAGGGTTAAGGTGGTTCATCTTCAGGTGAAATTAGCTAAGGTTAGTTTAGGTTAGGTTATAATAGGTTATGTTAGGTAAGGTTTACTGAGAAGTTAGGTTTGTTTGTTAGGAAGGCTTAGGATAGGTATGTGAGGTTGGATATGAGAGGTTAGGTTAGGTTTGGTTATGTTAGGATAAGAACATGAGAATGGAATAAATTGCAGCGGGCCTACAGGCAGTTCAATTTACACCCAACCCCTATCTCTCATATATCCGTCCAACCTATATTTGAAGCTACCCAGCGTATTCGAGTTAATGATGATGTTTGGTAATTTGTTCCACTCACCCACTACTCTATTTCCAAACCAGTGTTTACCTATCTCGAGCATAAATCTAAATTTGTTTAATTTAAAACCAATGCTACGAGTTTGCTCCTGGTTGAATAGTTTGAGTACCTGTGTAATGTCCCCTTTGTTCAGCCCTGACTTCGATTTATATACCTCGATCTTACAGCCCTCACTCTACGTCTCTCGAGGGAGTGCAAATTAAGATACTTTAACCTGTCTCTGTACTCAAGGTTCCTTATGCCAGGGATTAGTCTTGTCATTCTCCTCTGTGTGCTTTATAGGGATTCGATATACATTCTATAATACGGTGACTAAAACCGGTTAGGTTAGGTTAGGTATTCCTGGAGGTGTGGTACCGTACATGCACCAGGTTCTTGTGACTCAGAGCAACAGCTGGTCAACTACCCACTCGTACACCCCAGCCTTCAAACATTGACGAGTCAGCCCAGAGTCACATAACAAAAGAAAAGTATTAATTTAGTATAAAACTTTGCACTAAAAGACTTCATTGCAAAATAAAATTACATAACAAGTTACTGAAATAAAAGAAAACTCCACGAAAGTTTAACTCCTCTTCAGTCTGTCTCGTCCAGGAAATACTTTCATTTTTCATGACGTCCTGACAGCTGAGAAAGTTTGAACCAAAGGCTTTTATAAATTGGCCGCTGGACGGAAGTTACCGGCGCCGAGAATGAGTTTTGTGAGCTGTAAACTTTGTATAAAAGATGACTGTAAGGTTACGATGGGTTGAGGCGAGCGACAGTAGTAAGTTAAGATAAAGTTTTGTTAGTTGTGTAGTGTGTGTTTGGGTTCTTGAGAGTGAAGGCGCCATTGTGAAGATGATTACCGTTTTCAGTTGGCGTTGGTGGTTGTTTTAATCCTTTTTAATGGGTAACTAATGTTTTTGGAGAGGAAATGTTGGTACGCGAGCGGTAAAACACACACACACACACACACACACACACACACACACACACACACCTACCTACCTACCTCGCTACGGCCTACATCATTAAGCCTTGAACCCCATAAGACCCTCATTATACCGTCTTACCTATGATCTTACCTGTGCTTCGTAATTGCAGGTGAGGTAAGATGGTGTTTACCTGGCTTAGGACAAGTAACACTCAAGGGCTTTATCTGGGCGAGAGGTGGAGTGGGTGAGTAGTGGCTTAACCTACATAATCCAGTTGGTAATTATCTAATCTATCTGTAAAATCAATTATCCAGGTGGGAGCTTAATTATCCAGATGGTAGGATAATATTTCAGGTTGGTAGTTCAATAATCAAGGTAGGAACTTAATTATCCAGGTGGTAAGTCAATATTCCATGTGGTAAGTCAATAATCCATCTGGTTGGTCAATAATCCATCAGATTGGTCAATAATCCAACTCTGGTACCTCAATGAAAAACACAGGCCTGCGGTTGCTTTTTCCAATAATCCGGGCGTTAAAGTCAATAATCCAGGTAGCAGGAAGATAATCCAGACATTGACCAAATAATCAAGGAGGATAATCTACGGGATTATCAAAATTTTTCCAATCAGGTCTTTCAGTGTACGAACAAAACTAATTATATTATTTTATTTATATTTTTAGGGGATCACTTGAAGATTAGACAACCCAGCTTATTTCACCCTTGCGCTACCTGGGGGGGGGGGGGGGTGATTTAAATTAGGTTAGGTTAGGTTAGGTTAAGTTAGCGTTTGGTTAGATTAGATTAAATTAGGTTGAAGGTTAAATTAGGATAGACTATGTTACATTAGGTTAGGATAGGGTTAGTTAACATAAGAACATAAGGAGTCTCTAATAGGCCGGTTGTCCTGTGCATGGCAGCTCCTGTCGAGAGTTACAACCACTCTCTATCGTCCAAGAATCTATCTAGCCTCCTTTTAATAATTTCCATCGTTCCAGCACTTACTACAAAGTTCCTAAGCTTATTCCACTCGTCTACCAACGTATTTGTGAACGAGTTTCTTCCTATCTCCCTCCTAAACCTAAACTTATCCAACTTAAATCCGTTGCTACGAGTCCTATCCTGCCCGGATATTATAAAAACTTTATCTATATCTCCTTTATTGATTCCTTTCACTCACTTAAATACTTCTATCATATCTCTCCGCACTCTTCGTCTTCCTAGGGAATGCAAGTTTAGTTTCTTTAATCTATCCTGATATGGAAGGTTTCTAAGTCCCGGAATCATTTTTGTCATTCTTCGCTGCACCGACTCCAGTGAATTGATATCCATTCTATAATAAGGGGACCAGAACTGAACAGCATAATCGAGGCCTGACTAGCGCGAGATATAGTTGCAATATGACCTCCGCACTCTTATTACTTACACTTCTAGATATAAGACCTAATACTCTGTTTGCCTTATTTTAAACATTAACGCACTGTTTTCTAGGCCGTAGGTCCGGGTTTACAAGTACCCCTAGGTCTCTTTCACAAGTCGACTTCTCTAGGTTGCTGTTGTTAAGTCTGTATACATTGACAGTATTTGTTCTTCCAATATTAAGTACGCTGCACTTGCTGGTGTTGAATTTCATTTGCCATTTTTCTGATCACTCCTGCAGTTTAATTAAATCCTCCTGTACTGCATTTGCATCCTGCCCTGAATTAATCTGCCGCCCTAATTTGGTGTCATCAGCAAACTTGCTTAGGTCACTGCTGATCCCAGTATCTAGATCGTTTATGTTGATTATGAACAAGAATAGGCCCAGTACTGACCCCTGAGGAACCCCACTAGTTACACAGTTTAGGTTAGGTTAGGTTAGGTTAGGTTAGGTTAGGTTAGGCTAGGCTAATCTAGTCTAGTTTAGGTTAGGCTAGTTTAGTTTAGGTGAGGCAAAGTTTAGGTTAGGTTAGTTTAGG
Organism: Homarus gammarus; assembly: GCA_958450375.1. Classification (NCBI taxonomy): domain Eukaryota; kingdom Metazoa; phylum Arthropoda; class Malacostraca; order Decapoda; family Nephropidae; genus Homarus; species Homarus gammarus. The sequence goes on from CAUDMG010001572.1 coordinate 5,220,129, forward strand.
TTAGGCTAGGCTAGGCCAAACTAGGCTAGGCTAAATTAGGTTAGGTTAGGGTAGGTTGGTTAGGTTAGGTTAGGTTAGGTTGAGTTAATGTTAGGTTAGGGTAGGTTGAGTTAATGTTAGGTTAATATGTAATCATTAAGTGAAATAAGCTTTGGTGTTTAGTTCTCAGGTGATTATTTTTTTAAATTTCTACCTTGATTGATTTAGCCTGACCGTCCTTACTGATCTAACTTAAGGATGTTGTATTTGTGTATGTGTGTGAGGGATGTGTATATTGTGTGTGTAAGGGATGTGTTGATGTGTATACTGTATGTTTGAGGGATGTGCATTGATCTGTATATTATGTGTGTGAGGGATGTGTTGATGTGTATACTGTATGTTTGAGGGATGTGCATTGATCTGTATATTGTGTGTATGAGGGATGTGTTGATGTGTATACTGTATGTTTGAGGGATGTGCATTGATCTGTATATTATGTGTGTGAGGGATGTGTGTGATGTGTATATTGTATGTGTGAAGGATGTGTATTGATGTATATACTGTGTACTGTGTGAGGGATGTGGAGGGATGTGTGTTTGTTCTGTCAAGTGAAGTTTAAACGTAACCATTGATCTGTTTGTGTTTTTGTCGTGTACCCTTGTTTGTTTGTTTGTTGTTGTTGTTGTTATCATCGTGGAGTTCAGGGTTTGTTAGGTCAGGTCGATAAACATTGGTACTCTTTAACTTTCGGACCTGATAGATAGATAGATAGATAGATAGATTGATAGATAGATTGCCATGAAACATTTCCTCTTACATCTATCTATCTTTATCCAGCCACCTATCATCTGTATCCTGGAGGTGTGACCGATATAGCTTTTGTACAGGTAGGTGACAGGTGCACCCCATTAATTACTGAGCCTCACCTTTGCATTTGACGTCACCTGTGCCTGAGAGACTTCCCACCCTTCCCAACTCTTTGAAATCAGGTTGGACATAGATTATAATCACGTGTTTTAAGATGTCGTACTCAAGAGGTTAGGTCGTACTCAAGAGGTTAGGTCGTACTCAAGAGGTTAGGTCGTACTCAAGAGGTTAGGTCGTACTCAAGAGGTTAAAATATCGTACTCAAAAGGTTAAGATATCGTACTCAAGAGATTAAGGTGTACTCAAGAGGTTAAGATATCGTACTCAGGAGGTTAATTAAGATAAAAGGTAATTTATTGGGGGTGTTTTTCCTAAAGGGATTTTGTTTTTTCTTGGCTTATGTTTTTAAAAGACTAGTTTGTGTTTTTATATATATATTTTATTTTTTATTTATTTTTTTTCCAATAGAATATTTTGTATGTTTAAATGGAGAGTTTGCGTTGGGTGTTTGTTTTTTTGGTTTGTTTTAAAGATATTATTTCTGCATGTTTTTTTTTTAGCTTGCTTGGTGTTTTTAAACGGATTTTTCTGTCCAATTGTTTGATAGGGTGGAATCAAAGACATCCTTCTTATTAACTCTCCTCCTTTAGTTGACAAACTTTCTTCGCTTTCTCTTCGCCGCAATGTTGCTTCACACTATCTCTTTTACAGGTACTTTAACGGGCAATGTTCGGTGGATTTGGCATCCTGTGTACCGCCGGCAAGGCCGTGGGCTCGTAACACACGTCTTGCCCTCAGTGCCCACCGTTTCTCTGTGGATGTCGGTCACACGAGAATAACCCGTTATAGTACATCCTTCTTTCCTCACACAGCCAAACTGTGGAATGCTCTGCCTTATGTGTTTCCATACTTTAAAATGTTGGTTTTCCGGCATCTTCGTGGTGTAGATGAACATGGTCTTTTCTATTATATATTTAATTTCTTTTTACTCTTATTTTTTTGCCCCTTAGGCCCCGTTGTGGGTCGATGGCCTGTGCCGGGGTGGGCTATTACCCGCAAAAAAGAAAAACAAAGAGAGAGAGAGAGAGAGAGAGAGAGAGAGAGAGAGAGAGAGAGAGAGAGAGTTTCTTAGTACCATGGTCGAAAAAGAAATCTCACCACTACGTCTTAAAAACCTTTCTCATCACGGGAAATGAACCGTTTATCACCACATCATATAAAACAAAATGTTTCTCATTACCACATATTAAAAAAAACGCTTCTCATCACCACGGCAAAGAAAAAACGTTTCTCATCACCACATAAAAACGTTTCTCATCATATGAAAGAAAAAAAAAAGTTTCTCATCACATCAAAAAGGGAAAAAAAAATTAGCGTTACGTCGAGGGGGAAAAAATTACCCTGGCATAAACAGCTGGGGCCATGTGTGCGTAACCAGTGAATAAACGTTTTTCTTTTCGGCGTGTGTTACAGTACAGATTAATGGGCTGCGTAGATTACAGTAACCCTGCAGGTGCTCCTAAAATATGTGTTATGGTTTAAAGTTTGAGGCTCTTGTTTACTGCCATTGTGTATGTGTGAATTTTTTAATGTTTATGTGTGTGAGGGGTGTTTGTTTATGTTTGCTTGTGAGTGTATAACGTATATTTAGTGTGTGGGTGTAGGGGGTGTTTGTATATATGTGCTAGAGAGTGTATATATGTGTAGTCGTGTGTGTAGGGGGTTAAACTATGGGTAAGTTTCTTTACGCCATTTGCCTCTGTTTACCTAGCAGTAATTGGGAACCTGGATGTTAATTGATTTGCTGTTCCTGTTCCGGGGTAATGGTTAGCCAGTGCAGGTGGCGAGTTGTCCGGTCTTCTGGGATCATTCCTTAACACGTTAACATGGTGTAAGGTTGTTGTGTTGGCCGTTCACAAGGGGCAGCCATTATACAGTACACAACACACAGCACACAGCACAGCACACAGACACAGACACAGCACAGCACACAGACACAGACCAGCACACAGACACAGCACAGCACACAGACACAGCACAGCACACAGCACAGCACACAGACACAGACACAGCACAGACACAGACACAGACACAGACACAGCACACAGACACAGACACAGACACAGCACAGACACAGACACAGACACAGCACACAGACACAGACACAGCACAGCACACAGACACAGACACAGCACAGACACAGACACAGACACAGCACACAGACACAGCACAGACACAGACACAGACACAGACACAGACACAGCACAGACACAGACACAAACACAGCACAGACACAGACACCGACACAGCACAGCACACAGACACAGCACAGCACACAGACACAGACACAGCACAGCACACAGACACAGAACAGCACACAGACACAGACACAGCACAAGCAGACACAGACACAGCACAGACACAGCACAGCACACAGACACAGCACACAGACACAGACACAGCACAGCACACAGACACAGACACAGCACAGCACACAGACACAGACACAGCACAGCACACAGACACAGACACAGCACACAGACACAGACACAGCACACAGACACAGACTCAGACACAGCACAGCACACAGACACAGACACAGACACAGCACACACACACACACACACAGTACACAACACACAGACACAGCACAGTACACAACACACAGACACAGCACAGCACACAGACACAGCACAGCACACAGACACAGACACAGTACACACACAGACACAGTACAAACACAGACACAGACACAGCACAGCACACAGACACAGACACAGCACAGCACACAGACACAGACACAGACACAGCACACAGACACAGACACAGACACAGACACAGCACACAGCACACAGACACAGACTCAGACACAGCACAGCACACAGACACAGACACAGACACAGCACACACACACACACACACAGTACACAACACACAGACACAGCACAGCACACAACACACAGACACAGCACAGCACACAGACACAGCACAGCACACAGACACAGACACAGTACACACACAGACACAGACACAGCACAGCACACAGACACAGACACAGCACAGCACACAGACACAGACACAGACACAGCACACAGACACAGACACAGCACAGCACAGCACACAGACACAGCACACAGCACACAGACACAGACTCAGACACAGCACAGCACACAGACACAGACACAGACACAGCACACACACACACACACACACAGTACACAACACACAGACACAGCACAGCACACAACACACAGACACAGCACAGCACACAGACACAGCACAGCACACAGACACAGACACAGTACACACACAGACACAGACACAGCACAGCACACAGCACACAGACACAACACACAGACACAGCACACAGACACAGCACAGCACACAGACACAGCAGACAGACACAGCACACAGAAACAGCACACAGACACAGACACAGCACAGCACACAGACACAGCACACAGCACACAGTCACAAGTTAGTTTCGGTCTCACTGTAATATATTCATGCAAGAGAAAGATATATTCAGACCGGATATATTTTTTCACAATGTTTGGGTCAGTTGTTTTTAATTAATTTGGTCAGGATTTCCGCGTTCGAGGAGGTGGAGTAGAGAGAGAGAGAGAGAGAGAGAGAGAGAGAGAGAGAGAGAGAGAGAGAGAGAGAGAGAGAGGAATATTTGCTTGAGTGGAACTGTGTTATGTCACCTTTAGCATTTGTTCTCTCTCTCTCTCTCTCTCTCTCTCTCTCTCTCTCTGTCCTGTTTTTCTCTCTCTCTCTCTCTCTCTCTCTCTCTCTCTCTCTCTCTCTCTCTCTCTCTGTCCTGTTTCTCTCTCTCTCTCTCTCTCTCTCTCTCTCGCTCTCTCTCTCTCTCTCTCTCTCTCTCTCTCTCTCTCTCTCTCTCTCTCTCTCTCTCTCTCTCTCTCTCTCTCTCTCTCTCTTTCTGTCCTGTTTCTCTCTCTCTCTCTCTCTCTCTCTCTCTCTCTCTCTCTCTCTCTCTCTCTCTCTCTCTCTCTCTATCTCAGTTTATTCTTATTTATCTTTATCTTTCGTGTGTTTTTATAATCATTCTATCTCGTCTATGTATTTATCTTCTATCTATCTCTTCTCTCTCTATGCCTGTCTCTTTATCTCATTAATCTATCTCTCTGTATTTTCTCTTCCCTGTCTGTTCTGTCTGTATTTTTGTCTCTCAGTCTCTTTTTATGTCTGTAAGTCTGTCTGTCAGTCTGGCTTTGTTCCTCTCTCCCTGATCAGTAAGTCTTTAAATTTGTCTGTTTATGTCTCTCTCATTTTCTTTTATCTCTCTATTTTCTCTCTTCTCCCTTTTATCTCTTTTCTTTTTGTCTGTGTTTCTTTTTTTTTTGTCTGTTCTCTCTCTCTATATATATTGTTTTTTTCCTTCTCTTTCTCTATTTTCCCATTCGTTTTGTTTCTCCTTTTTCCTCTATTCTTCTTTTTTGCTCTCTCTCTCTCTCTCTCTCTCTCTCTCTCTCTCTCTCTCTCTCTCTCCGTCATTAACCGTGTGTGGTTAGGGAGTGATTAAGGTGAAGACTCGTAGGGTAGGTGATAGGTAAGGTCTCGTAGGGTAGGTGTTAGGTAAGGTCTTGTACGGCTGGGGAAGAGGAACAGATCCATAACCCGAGCATTTGAGTATTCGAACCCTTGAACCCGAGTATTTGAGTATTCGAACCATTGAACCCGAGTATTTGAGGATTCGAACCCCTGAACCCGAGTATTTGAGGATTCGAACCCTTGAACCCGAGTATTTGAGGATTCGAACCCCTGAACCCAAATTTGAACTTAAACACATTTCGTATCCCTCGTGTCTCCTAATCACTGTTTCAGGGAGATCAGTGAATAAGGGGGGGGGGGCAGTACCCAGGTAGAGTGAGAGTATTATTGAGTGTGTGGGTAGGTTGAAATTAATGCCCCAGTCGAAGGTCAAGAGGAGGAGGAGGAAGAGGAGGAGGAAGAGGAGGAGGAGGAGGAGGAGGAGGAGGAGGACAAAGGAGGGGGGAGGAAGAAGAAGAGGAGATCTGTCTGAGGAAGTGTGTATCTGGGTTTAGTGTTAGGGATGTGTATTAGGGATGTGTGTGTTAGGGATGTGTGTGTTAGGGATGTGTGTATTAGGGATGTGTGTGTTAGGGATGTGTGTATTAGGGATGTGTGTGTTAGGGATGTGTGTGTCAGGGATGTGTTATCAAGGATTTGTGCCAGGATTTGTGTTAGGGATGTGTGTGTTAGGGATGTGTGTATATTAGGGATGTGTGTTAGGGATGCATGTCAGGGATTTGTGTCAGGGATGTGTGATCAAGGATGTGTGTTAGGGATGTGGGTGTCAGGGATGTGTGATCAAGGATGCGTGTTAGGGATGTGGGTGTCAGAGATGTGTGATCAAGGATGCGTGTTAGGGATGTGGGTGTCAGGGATGTGTGATCAAGGATGTGTGTTAGGGACGTGTGTTAAGAATGTGTGTGTCAGGGATGTGTGTCAGGGATGTGTGTCAGGGATGTGTGTTAGGGATGTGTGTTAGGGATGTGGGTGTCAGGGATGTGTGTCAAGGATGTGTGTTAGGGACGTGTGTTAAGAATGTGTGTCAGGGATGTGTGTCAGGGATGTGTGTCAGGGATGTATGTCAGGGATGTGCGTCAGGGATGTGTGTTAGGGATGTGTATCAGGGATGTGTGTCAGGGATGTGTGTGTGTGTCAGGTATGTGTGTCAGGGATGTGTGTGTGTCAGGTATGTGTAATCAAGGATGTGTGTTAGGAACGTGTGTTAAGAATATATATTAGGGATGTGTGTCAGGGATGTGTCCACCCTACTCCCTCTCGTCCGTAATCTGGCGTCTTCTGGCCACATTGGATCAGAATCTAATCATTCTTATAATTTTCTCTCTCTCTCTCTCTCTCTCTCTCTCTCTCTCTCTCTCTCTCTCTCTCTCTCTCTCTCCTCCCAGCCCCCCCCCCTCCCCCTCACCCCTCCCTTCCTGCCCCCTTCTCTCCCTCCCAGCCTCCTCTCTCCCTCCCAACATCCTCTCCTCCTCCCATCCCTCCCTTCCTGCCCCCTTCTCTCCCTCCCAACCTCCTCTCTCCCTCCCAAATCTCCTCCCTCTCCCACCTCCATCAAATTGGCTTCAATCCCATTTAACCTTTGGAAGATTACACGAGGCAGCAGGACGCTAAAATGTTCCTTAATATGTTAGGCAGTACAGCATATTGATCGTTATACCTCACCTGTAATATAAACACCATTAACTATAAAAAAAAGACTAATGATATTATAATTATCTTGTTGTTGTAATGTTAAATGGAATACATGGATTATTGTAGAAAGTACAATGACAACAACATGAAACCACAACAGTCAACAAGAGGAAGACATCACAAGAGTCAACTCAATGGTTCAGAAAACATAAAGATCTCTCAGGCAATGGTCCAAGAACACGCACAGTCCAAGCTGCAAAGGTCACCATTCTGTCGCCACCAGCTGAAGTCACCATCCAGTCATCACCAGCTACAGTCACCATTATGTCACCACTAGCTGAAGTCACCATCCAGTCATCACCAGCTACAGTCACCATTATGTCACCACTAGCTGAAGTCACCATCCAGTCATCACCAGCTGGAGTCATCATCCAGTTACCACCAGCTGAAGTCACCATTCAGTTACCACCAGCTGAAGTCACCATTCAGTTACCACCAGCTGAAGTCACCATCCAGTCACCACCAGCTGAAGTCACCATCCAGTCACCACCAGCTGAAGTCATCATCCAGTCACCACCAGCTGAAGTCACCATCCAGTCACCACCAGCTGAAGTCACCATTATGTCACCACTAGCTGAAGTCACCATCCAGTCACCACCAGCTGAAGTCACCATCCAGTCACCACCAGCTGAAACTCACCATCCAGTCACCACCAGCTGAAGTCACCATCCAGTCACCACCAGCTGAAACTCACCATCCAGTCACCACTAGCTGCTGACCACACCAAAATAATAATGTCGACAAATTTAGCAATAATCTCTCTCTCTCTCTCTCTCTCTCTCTCTCTCTCTCTCTCTCTCTCTCTCTCTCTCTCTCTCCAGGGATTAAAATTAGTATCAGCGGATTTTCCAATAATCTTTCTCTTTTCTGTTTTTAATCTAATTCTCACATCACCTCAGCAAAAAATTAAAGTCGTAAGAGTTGGCAGATTTTGTAATACTATCTCTCTCTTTCTTTCTCTTTGAAGGAGGACTAGTTCCATGCACGAGAGAGAGAGAGAGAGAGAGAGAGAGAGAGAGAGAGAGAGAGAGAGAGAGAGAGAGAGTCAAATTAATGTTTTTTTATCTATTAATAATTTTTTCCAGCTTTTAGAATACGTTTACTACGATGAAAATTTCCTAAACATTTACACCTTGTTCCCCCCCCCCCAAAAAAAAAAATAAATAAAAAAATATATAAAAAATAATCGTCTCTACAAAGTTTACTGACGAAAATGTAGCAGCAAGACGAGTTATTGACTTTACCTTTGCATTGATCCACACACACACAGGTAAAGGTGACCCGTTGTATTTACCTGTACAGTGGGATACTAATTAAACCATCTCCTGGGGGGGGGGGGGGGTGTTTTTCTTCTATTACATCATTTTAATTTCCGCCTATACTGACCTAGCGGATAGATAATTTTCCTGAATGAGATTATTATTTTTAAAGGTACTGTTATATGTCATGATAATACCCGCCTATCCTGACCTGGTTGATAGCCTTATGGTTTTGAGGGAAGTTTTAGTTTGTTAATTGCGATCAGTCTTATATCCGGTCTTTCTCACCTTTTGATAAAGATGATGAGGAAGCAGCCTATTTCTCAAAAGAATTAGACTGATGAGAATAATATTAAGATAGATGAGAATTAAATGTAAAAATAAGGCATAGCTAAAAGAATAATAACGTGTGTGTGTGTGTGTGTGTGTGTGTGAGGCCGCCAGATGGGGTGAAGGCATTGTTGTGCTCTGAGTTACACAGACTGTTTTTGGCAGGAGGTCGGTCGTGGCAGGAGGTCGGTCGTGGCAGGAGGTCGGTCGTGGCTGGAGGTCGGTCGTGGCTGGAGGTCGGTCGAGGCAGGAGGTCGGTTGTGGTTGGAGGTCAGTCGTGGCAGGAGGTCGGTCGTGGCTGGAGGTCGGTCGTGGCAGGAGGTCGGTCGTGGCAAGAGGTCGGTCGAGGCAGGAGGTCGGTCGTGGTAGGAGGTCGGTCGTGGCTGGAGGTCGGTCGTGGCAGGAGGTCGGTCGTAGCAGGAGGTTGGTCGTGGCAGGAGGGCGATCGTGGCAGGAGTTCGGTCGTGGCAGGAGGTCGGTCGTGGGAGGAGGTCGGTCGTGGCAGGAGGTCGGTCGTGGCAGGAGACCGGTCGTGATAAGACCTGGTCGGCTACACCATAAAAATCTTCCATAAAAATTGCTGGAACTTCACCAATCAACAGCGTCTGACGTTCCTCTCTAGCCTAGGTAATCCCTCTTTCGGATATTACGCCCGACGAACGATCGCCAGAGTCCTGTAGTGGTCCTCCTTGATGGTATGAGCGGTTGACCTTTACTCCTCCCTGCGTTGTGACCGTGTTTATATATCACAGTAATTGGTACAAGGACACGTGGAGAGCTGGCGCCTTTCTGAATTGGCTCTGTTACGAGTAGTCTTGACACAAACTTGTTATACGACTCAAATTCAATAAAGACAGCCAGTTGTTACAAATTCTAATGAACCTACAAAAATATCGATAATTTATGGGGATTAACCAGCTAACATAGATTGTTTTATATTTCAGCTATTCCATTAAATGCTTCAAGTTTACTTTATGATAAACCATAGCCTAGTAAAACACCCTGGCTCGCTACTGTAATTAAAAACAAAGAAAGGTTGTGTTGCCTGCCCTGTATCACAATATGAGACACGCCGGCCAGTACCAACACGAACTGTTTGTCAACGTCCAGTGGGTGAATGGTGAGTAAACATTGTATGTGGGTCACTGTAATGAATGTGTTGATATACGAGGTAGTGGATCTTGGTGAATGTTTATTGGAGTCACGATATTATGGGTGGAGCGACAGGTAGCGGTGATAATATAGTAGAATTAAGCAACGCAAGTAGGTGATATGGCCGTAAATACCACCGCTGCCACCAAGTTCGTATCACAGTCAGTATACAGTATGTGTTTTAGTTTTTCCTTCAACATGTCGGTAATATTATGTGTGATTACATTGTTATTATATCCTTCTTTACTTATTGATTTGTTCTCTGGTTACAGGTGAGACAGTGTTGCGAGTCGTGTAGGGGTGACAGTCGTTATTGTTCCTTAAGGTAAGTAATAAATTTCTCATAATAGTTTTTACCTGGTGGAGAAAATTACATGTTGTAAAAAAATATAGGTTTAACCCAAGACCGCATTGGCTTTGGCACGCTGGTGAGATGTATGATTACAGCGTTCCATTATTGTTACACACACACACACACACACACACACACACAGGACATGAGTGGCAGATCTATACGAGGTCATTAGTCTTTACCATATACCAGGTCAAACATCTCCATTACCAGGTCAACACAGTGTCACACACACATCCAACACCACACACCAGGTCAACATGATGTCACACACCACACACCAGGTCAACACGAGGTCACACCACACACCAGGTCAACATGATGTCACACACCAGGTCAACATGATGTCACACACCAGGTCAACACAAAGTCACACACCACACACCAGGCCAACACGAGGTCACACCACACACCAGGTCAACACAAGGTCACGCACCAGGTCAACACAAGGTCATATCCCACACATCAGGTCAACACGCGGTCACACACCACACACCAAGGCAAACACGAGGTCACACACCAAACACCAGGTCAACACAAGGTCACACACAATATACCGGGTCAACAGAGGTCACACACCACACACCAGGTCAATACGAGGTCACACAACAGGTCACACACCACATACCAGGTCAACACGAGGTCATACAATACATACCAGGTCAACACCAGGTCACACACCATACACCGGGTCAACAGAGGTCACAATACCAAATAAAAGACGATAACCAGCAGCGTGACGGACAGCATGTTGGTTGATATTGTTTCATTTGTGGCACCGGCCATGATAAGGTCCCCCAAATTGCCGCAATAAAATGTTTGGGAGCTAAGGAGGCCCAATTAGGAATTTACCAAGTGGGGTGAGGGGTAGGGGGAGTTAGGGTAGGGGTAGGGGGAGTTGTGGTAGGGGGAGTTGGGGTTGGGGGAGTTGTGGTAGGGGGGTAGGGGTAGGGGGAGTTGGGGTAGGGGGAGTAGGGGTAGGGGGAGTTGAGGTAGGGGGAGGGGTAGGGGGAGTTGGGGTAGGGGGAGTTGGGGTAGGGGGAGTTGGGGTAGGGGGAGTTGGGGTAGGGGGAGTTGAGGTAGGGGGAGGTAGGGAAGATATATTAACGTGTTGATGGTAGTTGTTGTTATTGTTGTCAAAGCTTTGTGCCCACATGTGATTCTAATGCTCCGGGGGTTAAGTCAGGTCACGTTATGGGACTCTAATGCTCCAGGGGTTAAGTCAGGTCACGTTATGGTACTCTAATGCTCCAGGGGTTAAGTCAGCTCACGTTATGGGACTCTAATGCTCCAGGGGTTAAGTCAGGTCACGTTATGGGACTCTAATGCTCCAGGGGTTAAGTCAGCTCACGTTATGGGACTCTAATGCTCCAGGGGTTAAGTCAGGTCACGTTATGGGACTCTAATGCTCCAGGGGTTAAGTCAGGTCACGTTATGGTAGGTCGAGTTTCTTTTGGGGGGTTAAAGTCAAGATTGGTGTTGAAGCTAGGTCACTTGGCTCAGACGTGTCAGTATTGTTGTTATTGTTCACTCTGTGTCTGTTCTCTTATGGCTAATTAAACTGTTTCAGTATCAGTGTGTGAAAGTAGTAGTCATAGTAGTAGTAGTAGTAGTAGTAGGAACAAGAATATGAAGTACTATAATTAATAATAACAACAACAACAACAACAACACACACGCTGCACCACATCACTGACCTCCATTAGCCTGCAACACCCCGCGTGAGTCTGGCCAGAATAGGTTATCTCGGAGGCTGTAAATCTTGATTACTGTGAGGGGTGAAGTCCAGACAACCTAGGATGGATGACCTGTGGAGCCTACCCGAGAACAGTGCAGTCTCTGATCTAATGGGGCCCTTTCTACGCCTCTTAGAGCACTGACCTCTCTTCTTTGGAACCTTAACTTATCGCTTATTGGAACATTTATATCCGCCTTGTGGAGCCTCTACGGAGTCTACGCCATCCAGTTTAACCTAGTTACTGTCCAGTGGGGAACCCCCCCCCCCCCCCACAATGTTGGTCGGTGGACGAGATAGAGCTAAAAGGGTTTCGATGTAGGTGGTGAACAGATGGTCACCTCAGATGGCGCTCCCAAGACGCAAGCGTGTGTGGGGTGATGAGAGAGAGAGAGAGAGAGAGAGAGAGAGAGAGAGAGAGAGAGAGAGAGAGAGAGAGAGAGAGAGATTATAACTCGAATAAAAATATATATTAATTCCCTTATTATTGTTTACATCACAACAATACACACACACACACACACACACACACACACACACACCACCGCCATTCACTTTCATCACCTTCGTCGGGTTTCGTCCCTCGCTGGCTTAATGAACCAAACCGTAAACATAGTCTTGTGAAGCACTTTCTTCCGCCTCCCGAGATGTGGTTATTTCCCGCACGGATTTAAATTAGGTTCTTGAGCACACACTTTTTTTTTTTTTCATACTGGGTAGAATTAATTACGAGGCCAAAAAGTGGGTTTATTACTTAGTCCCCTTCACTAGTACGTTTACAGGGGCTCTTCAGGTTTTGTGCAGTGTGGAAGGTCTGTGTTTGTTTACATTCGACAGAAGGAAACTAGCAAGAGCAAACATATTATGAAATCAAAATAAAACAATATTAAAACAAATATCTCAATGTAATGATTTGTGGAATGTTTATATATGAAGAGCTCCTGTAAACGCACTAGTGAAGGGGACTGTACTTGTGATTAGTTGGTTTTCGGTATATTTCTATCATATTTTGACATTATAACATTATTCCATTCTTGACGTGTTAGTGATGAGGTTTAGTTGGTTTTCGGTATATTTCTGGTCAGTATCATCAATCCTTTCTCTTTATACAATGGAGGAGTTGTGGCCAGATTATGTGGTTAGGTCAGGTCAGGTCAGGTCATTACAATCAATATTTTCTTAGGTTAGGTCAGGTCATTACATTTTTCTTCATATTTTGTAAAGGTTAAGTTAGGTTAAGTCAGGTCAGGTCAGGTCAGGTCATTTTAATAAATATTTTCTCTTCAGTCTTTAAGGGCGTTGTTACCGGGTTTTGTGTGGTGACGGCGGCGACCTTAAACCTTTACGTTGATCTTGTTCTTATTTGATGGTTGGTGATGAAAGGGAGGTGTGTGTGTGTGTGGGGGGGGGGGGGGCATAGTTGTGTGTGGGGGCATGTTTGTGTGGGGGCATGTTTGTGTGTTTGGGGGCGTGTGTGTGGGGACATATTTGCGTGTGTAGGGGACGTGAGAGTGTGTTTTTGTATGTTGATGTTTATATTAATATATGAAAGTTTATTTAGCCAAAAAAAATATTGACATAAAGTGAACAATAACAACAATATTGACATGACTTAGCCAAGTAGAAGCCTGGACACTCATAGCGGCACCTGATAAATGCTGTATCGTTATCTCTAGGAATTATTATACAACATTTAGTCTCATCTCGATTACTACATGTTAAAGTGTGTGTGTGTGTGTGTGTGTGTGTAATAATCAGGCGGACTGGGCAGTGTTTGGAGGCTGTGCCATTTAATTATGAGTTGGGGCCCATTCCACCCCACTTGTACTGATAGTCATCTATGCTCATGTCACCAGGTTTATCACTTTTTGAGAAGAAGCGGTCACTCATCTGATCATTTCCTGATATGTCAACTGTGCCATCCATCATGATGCCAATAGTTAATAGTGAATAAGAGACCGTCCTCCCCATCGTCCATGTGTCGTTGACTCAATGTAGTTAGAATTGAAAAATCCGGTTAATACCTGAATTTCTTTCGAATCTTATTTTTAAGGGGAGGAAAGAGGGCCCATAATGAATGCCTGTGGGGGCCCATGTGCCATGGCACAAAGGCACCATGGCCAGTCCGTCTCTGGTAATAATAATGGTACTAATAATTAACGGTTAATTGGAAGAACATGGCAGCCAAAGGACTGAGAGTATACAGTCAACAGAGATGATGAAAGTTACATAATTGGGAGTGAGTCACTTGATTGAAAAGTAATATACTAATGACATAAGTGATTCAAGTATATATATATATATATATATATATATATATATATATATATATATATATATATATATATATATATATATATATATATATATATATATATATATATATATACACATACGAGGGGAGGGTCATTTAACAAAGAATTTCAACACAGCAACAATACAAAAGTGAGATTGGCTGGGAGTGAACACACTGGTTAAGTACGAGTTGTTAATAATTTTTACAATGGTTGTGATTGGGTTGTTCTTATAACAATCAATACGTGCTCGTATGGGCTGGATGCGGTTGTGGTTTCAAGCAGCAATTTGCGGATCTCGGGTGGGAGCAGGAGACGGTGTCGAAGATGATACAGAAGCTTCTCCCCAAACTTGCAGATGAGATCATGGTGATGGTCAGAAAGAGCTGAGAGGGTTAGTGTACTGAACGCTTCTTGATATGTGGAGTAGGGGGGGGGGGTAATCTTGCACGCCCTCTTCTGCTTTGTGTCGAGGTGTTCTCTTTGTGTGGCATTTAAGGAGGAAGACCAGGCAGGCGAAGCATTGGTGAGCTTAGGAAGAATGAATGTTGAGTAAGCACACCACAGCTCAGGTGTGGGAACTCCGAGGGATTTTAAACGACGGAGGAGTTGAAGACGAAAGCAGGAAGATTGGACAATTGCACTGGCGTGTGCTTTTCAATTAAGTTTGTTAGCAAGCTCGTGTGTGTGTGTGTGTGTGTGTGTGTGTGTGTGTGTGTGTGTCACCGCAAGAGAAAAAGGAGGTAAACGCACCTTCGCCTGACTCTTCTTTCACAAGCTGCTGGTGTTGGCGGAGAAGCTTACCTGGCGGGGATGTATGGAAAGGAAGGAAGGAGGCTGATGAGTGTGGGAGGGGGCTGATTAGTGTGGGAGGGGGCTGAGGGCTGATGAACGTGGTGTGGTGGTGAGTGTGGGAGGGGGCTGAGGGGTGATGAACGTGGTGGGGTGGTGAGTGTGGGAGGGGGCTGAGGGGTGATGAACGTGGTGGGGTGGTGAGTGTGGGAGGGGGCTGAGGGCTGAAAAACGTGGTGTGCTGGTGAGTGTGGGAGGGGCTGATTAGTGTGGGAGAGGGCTGAGGGCTGATGAACGTGGTGTGGTGGTGAGTGTGGGAGGGGGCTGAGGGCTGAAAAACGTGGTGTGCTGGTGAGTGTGGGAGGGGCTGATTAGTGTGGGAGGGGGCTGATGAGTGTGGGAGGGGCTTGATGAGTGTAGGAGGGGGATGATGGACGTGGGAGGGGACTGATTAGTGTATGAGGGGGCTGATGAGTGTGGGAGGGGTCTGATGAGTGTGGGAGGGGGCTGATAAATGTGGGAGGGAGTTAATGAGTGTGGGAGTCGACTGATGAGTGTGGGGGGAGGCTGATGAGTGTGGGAGGGGGCTGATGAGTGTGGGAGTCGATTGATGAGTGTGGGAGGGGGGTGATGGACGTGGGAGGGGGCTGGTGAGTGTGGGAGGGGCTGATGGACGTGGGAGGGGGCTGCGACGCACACTAACTGTATTACTTATCGACTGAGCAGCGAGGAAGGTCTACCAGTCTCCTGTGTGTGTATAGATTGTGATGTGTGTGTGTGTGTGTATTGTGGTGGTGTGTGTGTGTATATTGTGGTGGTGTGTGTGTGTATTGTGGTGGTGTGTGTGTATTGTGGTGGTGTGTGTGTATTGTGGTGGTGTGTGTGTGTGTATTGTGGTGGTGTGTGTGTGTATTGTGGTGGTGTGTGTGTATAATGTGGTGGTGTGTGTGTATATTGTGGTGGTGTGTGTGTATATTGTGGTGGTGTGTGTGTACTGTGGTGGTGTGTGTGTATTGTGGTGGTGGTGTGTGTATATTGTGGTGGTGTGTGTGTATATTGTGGTGGTGTGTGTGTATATTGTGGTGGTGTGTGTGTACTGTGGTGGTGTGTGTGTATTGTGGTGGTGGTGTGTGTATTGTGGTGGTGTGTGTGTATATTGTGGTGGTGTGTGTGTATATTGTGGTGGTGTGTGTATATTGTGGTGGTGTGTGTGTGTATTGTGGTGGTGTGTGTGTATTGTGGTGGTGTGTGTGTATTGTGGTGGTGTGTGTGTGTATTGTGGTGGTGTGTGTGTATAATGTGGTGGTGTGTGTGTATATTGTGGTGGTGTGTGTGTATATTGTGGTGGTGTGTGTGTACTGTGGTGGTGTGTGTGTATTGTGGTGGTGGTGTGTGTATATTGTGGTGGTGTGTGTGTATATATTGTGGTGGTGTGTGTGTATATTGTGGTGGTGTGTGTGTATTGTGGTGGTGTGTGTGTATTGTGGTGGTGTGTGTGTATATTGTGGTGGTGTGTGTGTATTGTGGTGGTGTGTGTGTATTGTGGTGGTGTGTGTGTATTGTGGTGGTGTGTATATATTGTGGTGGTGTGTGTGTATATTGTGGTGGTGTGTGTGTATATTGTGGTGGTGTGTGTGTATTGTGGTGGTGTGTGTGTATTGTGGTGGTGGTGTGTGTGTATTGTGGTGGTGTGTGTGTATATTGTGGTGGTGTGTGTATATTGTGGTGGTGTGTGTGTATTGTCTCAGGGTTGGCGACCACGGCCCTCTCTCTCTCTCTCTCTCTCTCTCTCTCTCTCTCTCTCTCTCTCTCTCTCTCTCTCTCTCTCTCTAATCCTCCTTGCCCCCTCCTCCTCCTCCTCTCCTTAGTACGACTATCCCTTGCGGCCCTCACTACCTCATTACGACGACCCCCTCACGACGACTCCTTCCTTCTCCTCACTACCATGAACATCACAACAACGACCCTCCCTCACCTCACCATCATCCTGCCCCTCCCCCTCCCTCACCTCACCATCATCCTGCCCCTCCCCCTCCCTCACCTCACCATCATCCTGCCCCTCCCCCCCCCTCTTGCCTATCGACCCAAGAGTTGCACCAGATTATATATTTTTTGCTGATGAGTTCAACAGTGTTTTTGTGAATGTTGTGACTGTGTGATGAAGGTCGCCTCTCTCCCTCCCCCCACTCCCCCCACTCCCCCTCCCCCACTCCCCCCTCTCTCCCTCTCTCTCTCTTCACATCCCCTCTCTCTCTCTCTCTCCCCTCACATCCCCTCTCTCTCTCTCCCCTCGCACCCCCTCCCTCCCCTTATACCCCCTCCTTCCCTCAGCTCACCTGCCTCCACTTACACCTCCTTCACGCCTTCCCACCCCTATCTCCCCTCCCTCCCTCACTCCCTCAGGTCTCTGCGTTAAACATCAAGATATTATTCAATGTTATATACTTTTCATAACATTATATTTGCTATGTTTTGGATGTTATTCAGATTGTTTCTAGTTATTCATTTGTTTTTATCTACTTTATTTAATGAGTGTTTATTCAATATTTGTCATATATTTTTCTTATAATATTTTAAGGATTTACAGAAGTATTTTTAATATATATATATATATATATATATATATATATATATATATATATATATATATATATATATATATATGTATGTATGTATGTATATATATATTTTATGAAAATCCACAATGAAAACGTGGATAAGATAAATCTTGATAAAATCACACGTGAAAATGGAAACAACGGAGTACCTTAGCTTTCGTCTTTATTCAAGACATCTTCAGAGGCAACTGAAGATGTCTTGAATAAAGACGAAAGCTAAGGTACTCCGTTGTTTCCATTTTCCCGTGTGATTTTATCAAGATATATATATATATATATATATATATATATATATATATATATATATATATATATATATATATATATATATATATATATATATAATTTATTTATTAATATTTTTGTTGAATTTATTCCTGTTAGGGTAGACAATATATTCTTCGCTTTAAAGGCCTAAAACTTTTTTCCTATGAAACGTTTTCCTCTCAATTCTTTTCCTCTCAAGTGTTTTTACCCTGAAACGTTTTTCCCCTCAAACATTTTACCCTCAAACGTTTTTACCGTCAATCGTTTTTACCCTCAAACGTTTTTACCCTCAAACGTTTTTACCCTCAGACGTTTTTGCCCCCAAACGTTTTTACCCTCAAACGTTTTTACCCCCCAAACGTTTTTACCCTCAAACATAATACACAATATCTTTCACTTTATTCATTCTGGTGATTGTGTTTATATGCGTGTGGTAGAAGTATCCATTATTTAAATATTTCGATTTTTATTTTCAATATTTTATTCTTGTATATGTAGGCAATTTTGTTCATGATCATTTACATTTAGATTTTATTAAACATTGTTTTTTTTAAATATAATGTATAACACTGGTAGTTTATACATCGTTTTGTTTATTCATCTCAGTCAAGGTGTTATCGTTAGGTACTGAGGGTTGGCGACCACAGCCCACTGCCACTATTTCGGGTTTTGTTTCATTATTGATCCTAGGAATTAATTCATCGTTTTCTTCATGTTTATTCATTATTCTATTGTTATTATTCAGTGTATTGGGTGTATTGTTCATTCATCTTGGATTTGTTATTTATTGTGTCTCCATCCTCACACACTATACTAACACACTATACTAACACACTATACTAACACACTCCATCTCAACACACTCCATCTCAACACACTCCATCTCAACACACTCCATCCCAACACACTCCATCTCAACACACTCCATCTCAACACACCCCATCTCAACACACTCCATCTCAACACACCCCATCTCAACACACTTCATCTCAACACACCCCATCTCAACACACTTCATCTCAACACACTCCATCTCAACACACTTCATCTCAATACACTCCATCTCAACACACTCCATCTCAACACACTCCATCTCAACACACTCCATCCCAACACACTCCATCCCTCCAATTTCCTGTATTCTATTCCTCCACTTCTAGGCTCTACTTTTCCATTACCCCTGTATTCCAGTTCTCGCTTACCCTCCATTCCAACTACCATTCCTCTTTTCCATTCCTCCCTTCCTGTCCTTCCATTTCCTACCCCTTCCCACTATCCTTCCATTCCCCTACCTTCCTGTCCAACCCCTCCCCCCTTCCATCCCCTTCCCTTCCCCCCTATCCTTCCATTCCCCTCATTTCCTCTCCCCTCCCCTCCATTCCCTTCCCTCCCCTCCTTATCTTTCCATTCCACTTTCTTCCTGTGCCTTCTATCCTTTCCTTTCCCCTCCCTCCCTTCCCCTCCTATCCCTTCTCTCCTACTCCTATCCCTCCCATCCTCTCCTCTCTTCCTCCCACACACGACGCCCCTTGCCTCCTTGTGTTCGACAGGTAAGGGCGGTGTCGCGGGGACTATATGCGACAGGTGTGGGCGTCCAATATACTGTACCCCCCCACCTCTACCCCCTACGCCCCTCCTAATTCCCTCCTACGACCCCCTACGCCCCTCCTAAGTCCCCTTACGCCCCCCTACGCCTCCCCTACACTCCCCCCGCCCCCTTGAAACACAAACAAGGCTCCAGTAACGCGAGATTCGGTTCGCCGGTATAACTCACTTAAGCGAAAATCCGGTTATACCCAAATTTCAATTAACCGGAACCTCGATAAGTGGGAGTCTTTGTTTTACCTGTACAGGGTGGGGGGGGGGGGGTGTTTATTAGGGATGTCACCTGTTGATGATGTGGGTTGCTCTCTCTCTCTCCTCTCTCTCTCTCTCTCTCTCTTTGTTTAATCATATTTCCCCCTCTTTTTATCATCTCTTCCCTCCCTCTCTCTTTTCCTCTTTATTTATTTTTATCCTGTCCCTCTCACTCACTTTATCCTTTCATTTCCTTTCATTCTATCTTTCTCCTATTCTCTTTCATTGCTTTCTTTACCTGTTAAACCTATCGCCTTTTTCCTCCTCCTCCTCATCTTTCTTCTTTTCCTTCCTTATTTTCCCTTTTATTCTTTATTTCTTTCACCTGTTTTCTTTCTTCTATTTTCTTTTTATTCTCCTTCGTTCACTTTCTTTTTATCCTGTCTCTTGGTTCTCTCTCTCTCTCTCTCTCTCTCTCTCTCTCTCTCTCTCTCTCTCTCTCTCTCTCTCTCTCTCTCTCACAGCAACACCCGGAAGTAAGTCGACGTGTGTTTATCATCCTCCCGATTACAAATACGATTTCTACACACACACACACACACACACACACACACACACACACACACACACACACACACACACGAGGGTTCGTCTATATAGGCTACACAATTTTTGTTTTTTTAAACCTTGATGAAACTGATCTTTTTGTCTTCTGATTTTCTCTACATCTCTTGAGTGTCTGAGTGTCTGATAGGCCATTTTCCTGTGAGGTCAAGGGGGGAAGAGGAGGGAGGGGGTGAGGAAGACAGGAGGGGGAGGGGGAAGACAGGAGGGGGAGGGGGAAGACAGGAGGGGGGAGGGAAGACAGGAGGGGGGAGGGGAAGACAGGAGGGGGGAGGGAAGACAGGAGGGGGGAGGGGGAAGACAGGAGGGGAAATGATGAGATTTGGTCTGCCAACAGGTGTCAGAGGCATTATTGGAAGGTCTTCCTGCAGGTGTGAAAATTGACGTGACCGTGGGAAAATGTTGGTGGTCGTGGGAAAATGTTGGTGACCGTGGGAAAATGTTGGTGGTCGTGGGAAAATGTTGGTGACCGTGGGAAAATGTTGGTGGTCGTGGGAAAATGTTGGTGGTCGTGGGAAAATGTTGGTGACCTTGGGAAAATGTTGGTGGCCGTAGGAAAATATAAATGACTGCGGGAAAATATATATGACTGTGGGAAATTATATATGACTGTGAGAAAATATAAATAACTGTGGAGAAATATTAATATGAAAATATAAATGACTGAAGTTGTACCTACGTTTCACACACACATTTCAATTTATGTGTGAATAATACAACTGAGATTTGATGTTAGATTGATTAAAATATATTAATTTTTCTCTGTCAGGTACAACAACATTGCTATCCATGTACGCATCACCACACACACACATACACACACACACACACACACAAACACACACACACACACAGAGGCACCGGGTCACAATAAACCAATCTCACAGTCTTTTCACGCACACGAGAAAACTTTAGCAAACGGGAATAATTTTTTTAAAATCTAACTCGACTTCGCCAAAATTCAACATGGCGATGGCGTGGGGGGAGGTACAGAGGAGGGGGAGGGGAGAGAGGAAGGGAGGAGGTAGAAAGGAAGGGAGAAGAGAGAGAGAGGAAGGGAGAAGAGGGAGAGAGGAAGGGAGAAGAAAGAGAGAGGAAGGGAGAAGAGGGAGAGAGGAAGGAGACGGGGATAGAGAAGAACGGAGAAGGGAAGAGTTGAAGGAGAGGGGTACAAAGGAAGGGAGAAGAGGGAGAGAGGAAGGAAAAGAGGGAGAGAAAAGGGAGGGGGGAGGGAGAGGAAGGAGAGGGGGTGGTTGTGTTCTGTTAAGTTTGTGTAGTACCTTGTGTAGGGAGATATATGCTGTGTTTTTGGGGTGTGGTGGTGGTGTGTTAAAGGGCGTGGTGGTGTGTTAAATGGTGTGGTGGTGTGTTAAAAGGGTGTGGTGGTGTGTTAAAAGGGTGTGGTGGTGTGTTAAATGGTGTGGTGGTGAGTTAAAGGGTGTGGTGGTGAGTTAAAAGGGTGTGGTGGTGTGTTAAAGGGTGTGGTGGTGTGTTAAAGGGTGTGGTGGTGTGTGTGTAGGGTGAGGTTTATATTTACACACACACACACACACACACACACACACACACACACACACACATATTTACCAGTATCTCCTTCTCTCTTGCGCTCTTTCTTTCTGTCAGTCTGTCTGTCCGTCTGTCTGTCTCCCAGGAAGATTCATCCCGGCAATGTGTTGGCAGCGCGTCGTTCATTCATCAGACTGACACTATAGAGAGTTTTGGCAGCCTCCCTCGTTAACCCACACAAAGCTTCTGCACTATTTTAAATTGTGGTGTGTGTATGTGTGTGTGTGTGTGTGTGTGGAGAGAGGGTGGTGGTGCTGTGGTGTGTGTGTGTGAGTGTGTGTGTGTGTGTGTGTGTGTGTGTGTGTGGAGAGGACGGTGGTGTATGGTGGTGGTAGGGTGTGGTGTGTGTGGTAAGATGTGGTGTGTGTGTGTGTGGTAGTGGTGGTGTGTGGTAGCTGTGTGTGTTGTATGCCGTAGGTGTGTGAGATGTGTGGTAAGGTGAGTGATGTGTGATTGGGTGTGTTGCGCGCGTGTGTGTGTGCGTGTGTTTGTGCATGCGTCCGTGCATTTGCGTGTGTACGTGTGTGCGCGCGCGTGTGTGTGTGTGTGTTTGTGTGTAGCCACACACAGGATAGTGAAATGCGTCTAGAGTGGCAGCATTATGTTGGTGTAAAGGTGCAAGCACTACTTGCTCCCTCTCGCTTTCAGCTGCCACCACTGGCTAGCCTTCGTGGCGAACAGGGAAGCAACTTGCATAAGTCTTCCCCTGCCAGTACAAAGTCTGCTGTGCCTCCTTGTGGCAACACACGGTAACTGGATGCCTCGTGGGCCCAGGCTAAATCAGCAGATGATCTCAGAGTAGCAGTGGAGCTCAGAGGGACGGCGAATAGGCCCACTGGTATGTGGACACGCCCTGGCGCTTACCAACCTCCGCCCCACTGCCTTGTGGATTAACCTTGGCAGGTATAAGGCTACGGGAGTAAACCCCGAACGAAAAATCTGCGGTGGAGCCCCACATCAGGCAGACATGCTTACAGAGCTCCAACAAGACCCCAACGGCGGTGTCGGTGGAAGAGGTGACCACCATGGAAACCCAACGACTACACCGGTGGACAAAGGCAATGCCTGATGGAGAGGCGACAAAGGTGAAACACAACAAACTGGGCTATCGGCAGTCCATTGCGACTCTCCCTCTCCCCAGTCGTTGGAACACTTGCACCACTGGATCAGGAAAAGGAAAAGCCAAGATGTGTGGTTGCAGCCTGCGCTCCTGCCTCACCACATAAATCAACTCACACGCAGCCATCATCCAGTTCATCATTCTCTTATCATCATCAAAACCCCTATTCTCCCACAAGTTCTATGGTGACGGACGAGTGGCGACGGGGACAGGCAGAGATGACTGCCGGGAGTTTCTAGTCACAACTCTGCACATGGGCGGCACAGATAAGATGGTCGTCTATGCACTGGGATCTAGGCAGCAGTGCAATCCGGTCCTGTCTGTGCGATTGAGCAGCCCTTTCGGGGGGCCACTCTGGTCACCCCATATGGGTAGGGGGCGAGACAAGGTGCCCTAAACATACCCTGCCTAAAAACTAAACCTGACTGGGCAACCGCACCCAGTAAGGTCATCCTTTTGCGGTCGAAAACAATACCAAAATCACAGATCCAAGCAAAAACAAACCATGCAACCTCTTATGGTCGCTGCATGGAATGTCAGGACCCTTCTGGATACTGGCACAAATGCACGTCCTGATAGAAGAACTGTTCCTGTGGCAAAAGAGCTGGCCAGGTATAACATCGACATAGCAGCCATCAGTGAGTGCTGGCTCCCAGATGAGGGCGAACTCAAAGAACGGGGGTCTGGCTACACTTCTGGAACGGTAAGCCTGCTGCGGAGAGAAACCGCATTTATGCTGTTGGCTTTGCCATCCGCCAACGCATCCTACACAGGCTAACTGAAATACCTATTGGGATGAACGAGCGCCTCATGACGCTTCGAGTCCCACTGAATCACTCATGTCATGCCTTCTTCATCAGTGCATACGCCCCAACACTGGATGCAGAGGATGACATCAAGGAGGCCTTCTACGCCGACCTCTACAGAGTGCTAACCTCTATCCCCAGAGAAGACAAGGTTGTGCTCCTTTGCGACTTCAATGCCAGAGTTGGCAGAGATGCTAACATTTGGCAGGGAACTATAGGGAGAAATGGAGTAGGCACGTGTAATCCCAACGGGCTACTCCCCTTCAGCAAGTGTGCTGCACACAACCTCACTATCACCAATACCTTGTTTAGGCAGGCCGACAAGTTCAAGGGTTCCTGGCAACACTCACTATCCAAACACTGGCATCTCATTGACTACATCATTGTCAGAGAAAGGGATCGCCGAGATGTCCTCATCACCCGTGGCATGCGTGGCTCAGACCACTGTGACACTGATAATCGACTTGTCAGATCAAAGCTCTCACTCCACGTCGCCCCAAAACAGCGGAGGCAACAAGCCTCCAGAAGAGGTTTTGATACTAAGCGTCTGGAAGATCCAGCTGTAGCACATGCTTTCAGATAGCAGCTCAAACATGGACTTATAAACGACCCAACAGCAAACAATGTGAATCCCAGTACCGAAGGGGATACTCTTAATACTGTTAAGACAAAAACCTGCAGAGACCCTCGGCCAGATCAAAAGAATACACCAGGACTGGTTTGATGAAAATGACCCGGAAATGAAAGTATTCATCGATGATAAACGTGCTGCTTTCACTGACTGGTAGGACAACCCTCAGTCTCGAACCAAAGCTGATACCTTCTCCAAGAAGAAAGCGGCGGCCCAGCGGGAACTTTGCAATCTAAAGAACGACTGGCTTAAAAATAAAGCACGTGAAACACAAAAACTTGAAGATCAGCACAAGATGCGCGAATTTTTCATTTCCACTAAAACATTTTATGGGCCAGTCACTTTAGGCGCAGCCCACCTCCGCTCATCTGATGATAACCTCATAATTAAAGACGATGAAGGCCTCCTTCAGC
>CAUDMG010001572.1:5250000-5272500 GCA_958450375.1 Homarus gammarus
TCCATTACTGATTAGTTCTGCTTCTTTATTGTCGTTGTCGTCCACTGTTCTTCATTATTTCCATCTTTATTTATTGTCATTTATCGTCTCTTGCTCTATACCATCTCCGTATTGTGTAATATCACCACTTATTGAGAGAGAGAGAGAGAGAGAGAGAGAGAGAGAGTAACATGGGATATTTTATGATAATTTTCGTATAATATTATTTATGTTTTCTTATTCCTTTTATCGGTTATTATTATTATTATTATTATTATTATTATTATTATTATTATTATTATTATTATTATTATTATTATTCCCTATTTCTATTGCCAATTATTTCTTGGTTTGATCATTATCGTTTTACTCTCTTTATCGTCTGTTCTTAGTGTCTTTTATTTATTACAGTTAAATGAAAAGATAAAAGTCAGTCAGTCAGTCAGTCAGTCACTCAGTCAGTCAGTCAGTCAGTCAGTCGTGTAGTTAGTGAGTCAGTCAGTCGTGTAGTGAGTGAGTGAGTGAGTGAATCAGTCAGTAAGTCGTGTAGTTAGTGAGCCAGTCAGTGATTAAGTCAGTGAGTCAGTCAGTGAGTCAGTCACTGATTCAGTCAGTGAGTCAGTCAGTGAGTCAGTCAGTCATATAGTGGAACATAACAGAACGTGGGTGAACTTAATAGAGCGTGATGGAGCATGATATATTATAATAGAGCATGATGGAATATAATGGAGCATGATGGAGCGTGGCAGGAACGACAGCAGTGACTGGTGAGATAAGAGGGAGGAGTGAGGATGGGAGGAGTGAGGATGGGAGGAGTGAGGAGGGAGACAGGAAAGGGGAATGAAAGATGAAGTGAGGGAAGAGGAATGAGAGATGGAGGAAAGGAGGAAGGGAAGGGGAGAGTAAGAGTGAGGGGGAGGTAATGGTGAGAGACGGAGGGAGGAAGATGGAAGACGGGAATAACGGGGGAGAAAGGAAGGAGGGAGGGAGAATGAGGGGGAGGTAAAGAGGAGGAAAGTAAAGAGTAAAGGAAGAAGTAAGGTATAGTAGGAAGGGGAAGGGAAGGAAGGAGGGAGCGTCTACCTGGGTACACCTGCCTAATTAAATCATCCTGAGCGTCGCTGGGGTGAGAGGACCTGATGCACATGTTCTAGGAGGAAGAGGAGGAGGAGGGGAAAAGACAGAGGAGGAGGAGGAGGAGGAGGAGGAGGAGGAGGAGGAAGAAAAAGCAGAAGAGGCGGTGGAAGTAGAAGATGGGAGAAGGAAGAGGAGAAAGGGAAGAGGAAAAATATATAAAAGAAACAGGAAGTGAAAAGAAGGAGAAGGAAGAAGAAGAAGAAGAATATGTGAAAGAAAACAGTCGAGAGAAAAAGTAAGTCACAAAATATCCTGGAACGTTCATAACCACACCTTAACATACACCATGAACCATAACCCCTACTGTGGTCCTAACTTCTTGCCTAAACCATTAACTAAAACAACAACAGCTACAATAAAGCGCCAGAGAGTTAGTCCCCTTTAAACGTATCAACTCCTTCTTGGGGCTCAAAAGCTATAAGAGCGCCCCGACATTCACTCTTGACAAAAACGTTTTTTTTTTTTTCCAAGTGGGAGAGAGAGGTATTGTTACTCTGGCTGGTGCTGAAATGGTTGTCGGAGTGAAATAATCGTGGCTCTTAGTATGTGAGCTAAAACGTTTTACTCTCACTTGGTCTATAAAACATTTCTCCAAACCGGTATTGTCACTGCTTGGTACTGAAACGTTTGTAAGACTGAAGTAGTTGTGTGTTTTATTATCTGAGATCAAACGTTTTACTCAACCTAACCTTAAAACGTTTCTTTAGAGGAATATCGTACCGTGTTGATGTAGTGAGGATTGCAGTGATAAATATTAATAAATATTTGTAATTTATATTTTTAGGTAAAACATTGTACTCGAGAAGTGTTTCATCTTTAATTCATTCTGAAACATTGACGAGCGAAAAGAAAACCAAACGCAGGTAAAAAGATAATTAAATAAATCGTTGCTTGTCTGTACCTGAAACGCTTACCAAGGAGGAGGAAGAGAACGGATGACTTCAAGATGCGTTCCTCCCTCATAATGATCTTGTTACATTTTCTTGTCGAGGGTTTCCAAGTGGTCGAGGGTGTCCTAGAGGTCGAGTGTGTCCTAGGGGTGGAGGGTGTCCTAGGGGTCGAGTGTGTCCTAGGGGTCGAGGGTGTCCTAGGGGTCGATTGTGTCCTCGGGGTCGATTGTGTCCTAGGGGTCGAGTGTGTCCTAGGAGTGGAGTGTGTCCTAGGGGTGGAGTGTGTCCTAGGGGTCAAGTGTGACCTAGGGGTCGAGGGTGTCCTAGGGGTCGAGTGTGACCTAGGGGTCGAGGGTGTCCTAGGGGTCGAGGGTGTCCTGCGTGGAAGGTGTCCCAGAGGTCGATGTGTCCTAGGGGTCGAGTGTGTCCTAGGGGTGGAGTGTGTCCTAGGGGTCGAGTGTGTCCTGCGTCGAATGTGTCCTGCGTCAAGTGTGTCCTGCGTCGAGTGTGTCTTGCGTCGAGGGTGTCCTAAAGGTCGAGAGTTCCTTCGTCCCGGGTTTAATATCCTGCAGGACTCCCACTTAACAGCCTTTACGTGATGCTCTCCACGGCGCTGTTACTGCTGTTCTCTTATTGTCGTGTCTGCTGTTCCCTTATTGCCGTGTCTGCCGTTCTCTTATTGCCGTGTCTGCCGTTCTCTTATTGCCGTGTCTGCTGTTCTCTTATTGCTGTCTGTTTTCTTATTGTTATGTCTGCTGTTCTCTTATTGCTGTGTCTGCTGTTCTCTTATTGCTGTCTGTTCTCTTATTGCTGTATCTGCTGTTCTATTATTGCTGTATCTGCTGTACTCTCGTTGCTATGTCTGCTGTACTCTCGTTGCTATGTCTGCTGTCATCTCGTTGCTATGTCTGCTGTCATCTCGTTACTGTGTCTGCTGTCATCTCGTTACTGTGTCTGCTGTCATCTCGTTGCTGTGTCTGCTATCATCTCGTTACTGTGTCTGCTGTCATCTCGTTGCTATGTCTGCTGTCATCTCGTTACTGTGTCTGCTGTCATCTCGTTGCTATGTCTGCTGTCATCTCGTTACTGTGTCTGCTGTCATCTCGTTGCTGTCTCTGCTATTATCTCGTTACTGTGTCTGCTGTCATCTCGTTACTGTGTCTGCTATCATCTCGTTACTGTGTCTGCTGTCATCTCGTTGCTATGTCTGCTGTCATCTCGTTACTGTGTCTGCTGTCATCTCGTTACTGTGTCTGCTGTCATCTCGTTGCTGTATCTGCTGTCATCTCGTTGCTATGTCTGCTGTACTCTCGTTACTGTGTCTGCTGTCATCTCGTTACTGTGTCTGCTGTCATCTCGTTGCTGTGTCTGCTGTCATCTCGTTACTGTGTCTGCTGTCATCTCGTTACTGTGTCTGCTGTACTCTCGTTGCTGTGTCTGCTGTCATCTCGTTACTGTGTCTGCTGTACTCTCGTTGCGACGACAGAAGCGAAGGAATAGCGAAGACTCGTAGAAGATAAACACCTAACATAAGGCAAATAAAGGAGGGAGGAAAAAGAGAAGGATAATGAGAGGGAGTGAAGGAGAATAAGGGAAAGGAAGGAAATGAATAAGGAGGAATGAAGGAAACAAAGAGAAGGATAAGGAGGAGGAGGAGGAATGGATTAGATTGAAGGAAAGGAAGGAGAAGAATATGGAAGAGGAGAATGAAGGAGAATGAAGGAAACGAAGGAGATATATAAAGAAGATAACGAGGAGGAATAAAGGAGAATGAAAGAAAGGAAGGAGAAGTATGAGGAAGAAAAGGAAATGAACGGAAGAGGAGGAAGGTAATAAAAGTGGACGAAATAAAGTCAAGTATACTAGTAAAAAGTAAATAATTAAAGTGTAAAGTAGATAAAGGAAAGTATATAAGTAAAAAGTAAAGTGGGTTAGTGAAAAGTAAAATAAATAAGTAGATTTGTAAATTATATAAAATAGATTAGTGGAAAGTGTTAAAAAAAAATAATAATAATTAAAATGAAAAAAATGGAATATCGTTTCGTTTCTGGTTTTTATTTTCGTTTTCTCTTTCATTTCCTCCTCATTTTTATTCCTGTTTTTATTGTGTTCTTCAATTTCCATCATTTATTGTTTCCTTAATTCTTTTTTCTTTTTTTTTTTACTTTATACATAATTATACTTATTTAATTGAATGTGTAATTTTCTAAAGTATTTATCAATTACTTTAGACACGTACAGTACTTCGAAATCTGAGCAATTAAATAAATAGTAAAGTAAAAGACGTAGCAGTTAAACCCTGCCCCCACCCACCCCCCGCCCGCCCCCACCCACCCCCCGCCCGCCCCCATCCCTCACCCCGCTGATTGGATACAGAATTTTAATGAATGGTTTGTGTTACGTGATATAATCAGACCTACAGTACAAAGTTTGGTGTAAATTTGTAAAACCGTTCTCGAGTTATTTTCGAGACAGACAGACAGACAGACAGACAGAAAAACGGAGAAACAGACACAAACAGAAACACAGACGAGCAGACAGAGGGACAGACAGACTGGGCCGAGAACAATACCTGGACCCAAAGTTACCGACAGGCGGGTAATTAACTAAACAAAAATACACAAAGAAAATAAGAATAAAACAACTGGAAGTAAAAGCGAGAGGAAGACGATGCAGAAACCGGTGTTGATGGTCACGTGGGTCATAAGTTTTGGTACATCTTGTTGGTTAAATATCTGTATGTGTTATTGTGTTTTCCTTAGCTCTGTTTACTCTCATAACATCTTGTATTTACGTGTTACCTGGCCGTGTGTACGTGTGTGTGTGTTGGGTATACTTGTACAGTATATATATTGTGACGACTCTGTCCCCTCCTCACTCTACCACCATATACATCACTTGCTCCACCTGGATACAAGGAGAAGAAACTGCTTCACTCGACCCCAGTGAGCACCGATCAGCCAGTTTCCCATCTGACTATGAGACCGAGGTATCGAGACAAGTGTGTCTGCCTGGTAAGTTGAGTCTCTATTCTGCGGCCTATGGTGTTCCACTTCTCCCGGGGTGTGGACGACGAATTGTATTAAGGACTACTGCTGGTGGTGTTGTGATGGCTTGATGGTAGTGGACTACGGCGTGTTCCACTACCACTACTTGAAGGAGACTTGCATACGAACAACAGACGCATGTTCTCTCAGACAAGGATACACACATTCATGGTGTCACGTATACAATTTCGCGTTTATACACAGAAATGCATACTCATGGATTTATACATATGCATACACACCTATCTGTATAAAATCATACACATTACGGTTGCCTCTCGTGTTCGAAGATGGCCGGTTCTAAGGCCACCTAGGCGTAAATTTTTTAAGGTGTAAAAGCACTGACTAATCATTACCTCAGAACACAATCTGTAATCAATTAGCATCCAGGTTCCCAATTATTGCTGGGAAAACAGAGGCAAATGGCGTAAAGAAATTTGCCCATACTTTCACTTTGTTTGTGGTTAGCACTCGGATTCACACTCTTGCGAGGCGAGCATGCTGACCTTCACACCACAGGTCGCACCATACATACATACACGGTCACCTGCATGTAAATTACTTGCATATAATTATACCTAGACACACACGCAGACACACACTCCTGCATACTTATATCCACTTACAACACCCACACCCGGGACATACTCACGCACACACACCCACACACACACATACCCTTCATTCATACACACACACGGAGACACCCACCCACACACACTCGTAAAAACACTCTCATATAGTTACTCACACGCAACCAGGGACCTGAACCATTCCTTCGATAAAATTAATGTTTTCCTGCAACTGAAGCTAATGACTGATGTACTTACGAAATCTTCTTAAAAGCCAATTACGATATTTTGTTGTTGTTATTATTGTCTTTTTTTTACATCTCTAGTTAAGTGGTAAATATTAATCTACGCGTCTTTTTAAGAATATACACTTTTATAACGATAGATTAAACGATACCAGTGAGTTACGTTGGGTGGGATTCAGTGAAGAGGAGTAGCTTATGATATGAACCTTTATGAATCCAACTCCGTGTCGTAGCTTAAGTAAAAGAAGTTTAATAAGGTGGTTTATCATGGAACTATCTGTCAAGTACACACACACACACACACACACACACGCAATGTTTTTCCTATATCATATAACCTTCAATATTTATAATCCTGGCTACCACACAATGTTTTTCGAGGATCATATAACTTCCAATAGTAACTTCCAACAGTAACCTCTTAAAGTAACTTCCAACAGTAACTTCCAACAATAACTTCCAAAAGTAACTTCCAACAGTAACCTCCAAGAGTAACCTGCAACAGTAACTTCCAACGGTAACTTCCAACAGATCAAAATATTTTCCTCGATATATAATTCAATTTTTGTCAGGGGGTAAGACTCAGGAGGGAAGAGACCTGACGGGGAGACCTGTTTCATCTCTCTCGGTAACTTTAATTAAAAAAGAGGGACGTTCTGACATCTTCATTTAGAGAGGAACGGTGTGTGTGTGTGTGTGTGTGTGTGTGTGTGTGTGTGTGTGTGTGTGTGAAAGTACTTAAAATGATACATCAACATAATTGCCATCGGGTTACTGGCACTTTCTATCAATGGCACTCTCCATCACTGGTACGTTCCATCACTGGCACTCTCCATCACTGGCACTCTCTATCACTGGCACTCTCCGTCACTGGCACTCTCTATCAATGGCACTCTCCATCACTGGCACTCTCTATCACTGGCACTCTCCGTCACTGGCACTCTCTATCAATGGCACTCTCCATCACTGGTACGTTCCATCACTGGCACTCTCCGTCACTGGCACTCTCCATCACTGGCACTCTCTATCAATGGCACTCTCCATCACTGGCACTCTCCATCACTGGCACTCTCCATCACTTGCGCTCTCCATCACTGGCACTCTCCATCACTGGCACTCTCCATCACTTGCGCTCTCCATCACTGGCACTCTCCGTCACTGGCACTCTCCTTCACTGGCACTCTCCATCACTGGCACTCTGCGTCACTGACACTCTCCAGCCACTGGCACTCCGTCACTGGCACTCTGCGTCACTGGCACTCTGCGTCACTGGCACTCTCCGTCACTGGCACTCTGCGTCACTGACACTCTCCATCCATTGGCACTCTCCGTCACTGGCACTCTGCGTCACTGGCACTCTGCGTCACTCGTGTATACAACGTAAACAGACTGTTAAATCGTTTCTCGCTAAAGCAATTTGTCATTTTCTCTACACACGACCAATTAGGTAAGAGGGCTTGTATGTTGGGGGCGTGGGTGGTGTGGGCGTGGGTGGTGTGGGCGTGGGTGATGCTGGCGTGGGTGATGTGGGCGTGGGTGGTGTGAGTGATGTGGGTGTGGGTGATGTGGGTGTGGATGATTTGGGCGTGGGTGATGCTGGCATGTGGTGATGTGGGTTGCATAGATGCGGGTGGTGTGGGTAGTGTGAGGGTTGGTGGTGTGGGTTTGGGCGGTGTATGTGATTGGCGGTGTGGGCGTGGCGTGGGCGTAGGTGTTGTGGGCGTGGGGTCGTAATAGAGTGTCTGTGGTACTGGGCATGACAGGGGAAGTTTCAATAATGTTGAGAGGTGGGGCGGGCGAATGACATACACACACACACACACACACACACACGAAACATTGTAAGTAACATTTTAACTTCAAGTAACAACCTAAACAACATCTTAAGTCACTTTGCTTTTGATTAATTATCTGTCAGTAGTCACCTATCAGTTCCTCTGCCAGTTTCCAGCAAGCCATTGGACTGTTCTTCATTCCTCACAAAATAATAAATGATTAAATAACTACAAAATAAGTTTCTCTATTGTTATAACTAATTTATTTTCTTTTGTGATTAATACTCGATGATTTTTGTATGGGTCAAATTATCTTGTTACTTAAGTGTTATTCTTACATGTATGTTATGAATACATTTGTTGTGTATGTTTTAATTCAGGTCTTGATGACATAAGTTGTTGCCGGCTGGTACTGTCTTACTGCTCTCTCCCTCCCTCCCTCCCTTGCTGACCACCCACACCATGACCTGACTGCTGACCACCCACACCATGACCTGACTGCTGACCTCCCACACCATGACCTGACTGCTGACCTCCCACACTGACTGCTGACTTCCCACACTGACTGCTGACCTCCCACACCATGACCTGACTGCTGACCACCCACACCATGACCTGACTGCTGACCACCCACACCATGACCTGACTGCTGACCAACCACACCATGACCTGATTGCTGACCAACCACACCATGACCTGACTGCTGACCACCCACACCATGACCTGACTGCTGACCACCCACACCATGACCTGACTGCTGACCTCCCACACCATGACCTGACTGCTGACCACCCACACCATATCTTGACAGCTGACCTCCCACACCCGATTCTGACTGCTGACCTCCCACACTGACTGCTGACTTCCCACACTGACTGCTGACCTCCCACACTGACTGCTGATCTCCCACACTGACTGCTGACCTCCCATGTTGACTGCTGACCTCCCACACTGACTACTGACCTCCCACACTGACTGCTGACTTCCCACACTGACTGCTGACCTCCCACACTGACTGCTGACCTCCCACACTGACTGCTGACCTCCCACGTTGACTGCTGACCTCCCACACTGACTGCTGATCTCCCACACTGACTGCTGACCTCCCACACTGACTGCTGACCTCCCACGTTGACTGCTGACCTCCCACACTGACTGCTGACCTGCCACACTGACTGCTGACCTCCTAACCTATGCACGATAGTTTAATCCCCACCTTTGAATTCTGGTCCAGCCAGTGTCAGCGTCGCCTCCCGGGGAGATATTTACTGACCAAATAGTATGTCGTGTTGAGTGTTTCTTAGGGCTGAACGCTGGCTCTCTCTCTCTCTCTCTCTCTCTCTCTCTCTCTCTCTCTCTCTCTCTTCCTTCTTTCCCTCTCTCCTTCCTTTCTTCCTCCTTTACCTCTCTTCTTTCTTCCTTCCTTCTTTCTCTCCCTCCTTTCTTCCTTCCTTCCTCCTTTCACTCTTTCTTTTCTTTCTTCCTTCCTTTTTTTTCCTCTCTCCTTACTTCCCTCCTTCCTATCATCCATCTCTCTCTCTATCCCTCTCCCTCCTTCCTTGTCTCCATCTCTCTCCATCGTTCCCTCCTTCCCTCCCTCACTAGTACCACCCAGTATTTTTCCCAGACACAGAGAAGACTCACAAGATGAACTTTACCTCGTAAGAAAAGACATAAGACTACAACAAAGGTAATAACCCAGAACACAGCCCACCACCCACCCACCCCCACACCCACCCACCCCCACCCACCCACCCACCAACTACGTTCACTCAGGGGGGGGGGGAGGGGGGCGAAATGAACGTCTATGATTATTGACCAAGGTATTACGTACGTTCATCTCATGTTCTCTTGAATGATATTAAGTGAATGTTATCAAATTAAGGGTTTATCTGAGGGTTGGAGACCACGACCCACCAAGACCAAAATTTTAAAACACACACACACACACACACACACACACACACACACACACACACACACAGAGCAACAAAACACAAACAACAACAACAACAACCTCTCCCTCACCCCTCACCTCTACAATCAACAACAACAACAACAACAACAACCTCTGCCTCACCCGTCACCTCTACAATACAAATTAAACAAGTTTATCATTAGTGAGAAAGTCAACCATTGTGTCCGTCACCGTAGGCAAAAAACATCAATAACTCTCGATTCACTACTTCCAACGCTAATTGATTTTAATGGGACGTATAATTGGACAGAGCTAATTAAAATGACACGTTTGATTGAGCCAAATTACATAGCAAGTTATTCTTTTTTTTTTTAATTGTTTTTGCTTTATTTTTCGTTTGTGTGTGTTAAGGATATACTTGTAACTGCTTTTGTAGACTATAATACACACACACACACACACACACACACACACACACACACACACACACACACACACACATACACACACACACACACACACACACAGCCTCGAGATAAACAGTAGATAGACATTTAAACATACAGGGTCATTACTGTATTAGGAAAGGCAATAAACAGGAATCTAAACATTAATAGGAATAACGTCTGATTATTGTACAGTTGTCGAATAGGAAAGAGACTTTGTACTGTATTGTAGGGTGTCCAAGAAAAATGGCCCTGCCTCTCTCCTTCCCTCCCTGCCACCTGCCTCCTCTCCTCCCTGCCTCCTTCCTGCCTCCCTTCCTCCCTGCCTGCTCCCTGACTCCCTCTCTGCCTGCTCCCTGCCTCCTTCCAACTCACGGTGTCTCAGGGAGCAGGCAGAGGGAGGGAGGGAGGGAGGGAGAGAGGCAGGGAGGGAGAAGGACGGGTAGCAGGCAGGGAGGGAGAAGGACAGGGTGCAGGCAGGGAGGGAGGCAGGGAGCAGACAGGGAGAGAAGGAAGGAAGGAAGGAAGGAGACGGGCATTTTTCTGGGACACTCTATATAGGCACTAAAACATTTCCCAGGGCGATATATTAACACTTTGTCTCGTTATACAGTTTATATGGTCAAAATTCTATATATTTCTGTAATAGTGATTCGTTGTATTTTTAAATCTTCACTGATATTTTATAAACCGTGAAGTATATAGAAAAATATTATTATTGTATAGTGTACAATGTGTGCGTGGAGTGTAACTTGTACCATCGGAGTGTACAGTGTATAGGTAGGATGTGCACTTTAGGTAAGATGTACACTATACAGTACTGTAGGTAAGGTGTACACTATAGGTAAGGTATAAACTATAGGTAAGGTGTACACTGTAGGTAAGGTGTACACTATAGGTAAGGTGTACACTATAGGTAAGGTGTACACTATAGGTAAGGTGTACACTATAGGTAAGGTATATACTATAGGTAAGGTGTACACTATAGGTAAGGTGTACACTATAGGTAAGGTGTACACTATAGGTAAGGTGTACACTGTAGGTAGACTCTAGGGGGGGACAGCCACCACTTCAACAATATTGACTCGTAGAATTTCAATTAATATTCCCTCTCTCTCTAAAGTACTAATAGGCTTTGAGAGACGAGGCTGATAAGGATGAGTAATGCTCGGTTCATAAAGCTCTGGCTCTCTTGATCCCTGATAAGAGGCTTACACACTCCTGGTGACGTCTCTCAGCGATATACGCCACGCTTACTGTGTTATAACGCAAGGGTAGGGAGAGAACGCCTTCAGGTAGCAGCTGGTGTGTGTGTGTGTGTGTACCCTGTTGATAGAGGTATATACACAACAGAACACTGAATGAAGAGTTAATCCACAGCTGGTAACCTGGTGAGTAGTGCAGGTGTTGTCGATTCCATTGGCTTCACAGTTTTCCACAGAAGAAGTTACACCACGTAAGACTGTTGTTGAGTAGCGCCACTAAGTTATAAAAATAGGGCGGTATTTATATTGTAGACGTAATTTACAGAGACTGCTAGGGGAAACGACACTGCCAGGCTTATGAGCGTGTGTTATACAGCCGCAGGACCCGAGCTTGTGTTTTATAGCTGCAGGACCCGAGCGTGTGTTATATAACTGCAGGAACCGAGCGTGTGTTATATAGCTGCAGGACCCGAGCGTGTGTTATATAACTGCAGGAACCGAGCGTGTGTTATATAGCTGCAGGACCCGAGCGTGTGTTATATAGCTGCAGGACCCGAGCGTGTGTTATATAACTGCAGGAACCGAGCGTGTGTTATATAGCTGCAGGACCCGAGCGTGTGTTATATAGCTGCAGGACCCGAGCGTGTGTTATATAGCTGCAGGACCCGAGCGTGTGTTATATAGCTGCAGGACCCGAGCGTGTGTTATATAGCTGCAGGACCCGAGCGTGTGTTATATAGCTGCAGGACCCGAGCGTGTGTTATATAACTGCAGGACCCGAGCGTGTGTTATATAGCTGCAGGACCCGAGCGTGTGTTATATAACTGCAGGACCCGAGCGTGTGTTATATAGCTGCAGGACCCGAGCGTGTGTTATATAACTGCAGGACCCGAGCGTGTGTTCTATAGCTGCAGGACCCGAGCGTGTGTTATATAGCTGCAGGACCCCCAGCTAATGACTGTTTCCCCCCGCGGTTCAAAGCCCTGAAATATGCATATTATAAACTAGTTGGAACTTTTAGTATGGCATGTCTCGCCGGGTATATAAAACTCAAACATGATTAATGACACAGTCTAGACTATCTAATTGACAGTAAGATAAGGATTGCAAAGAAATGGCTTGCTTGTGAGTGTGTGTGTGTGTGTGTGTGTGTGTGTGTGTGTGTGTGTGTGTGTGTGTGTGTGTGTGTGAGGAGTGTTCAGTTTTTACCTGCAGTTGTACTTAACACATAAAAGCCTTACAATAATATAGCCTCATCAATATACACTGCAGTTGGGTCCAATATTCCCTGAACGCTTGGCAGCATCTGGCATCTACTCTATTGATACAACGAAAACAAAAATCAGAGTAAATACAAGTTAATACCTCAGTGCCACCTTTACCTAAGTGATCCCCAGGTAGAGTGGTGCCAAATAGTGCCAAAAAGTGTCCAGGGATTTACCTCCGTGTGTCCAGTGTAAATAATCTCACCTTTGATGTTCGTTCCTTCAATATTGGTCCATCGTAACGCCTCGATATTGATACTTATTGACAAAAGACTGGAATGTAGTGCTGTGTTGCCTTAGCGTAAGTCAAAGGTACGGGTTGCATGTTAGAGATAGATAGATAGATAGATTAACGAATTCTCTTATGTTCCATCACCGTGAATATCATTATAATTAGTTAATGAGTTGAGATTATATAATTAATTATCAAAATTCCTTTAATTAGTCATATGATTATAATAAACACCTTCTGTTATCTCAATTATTTAGTGTAATTTCCCTTGTAACGCGTTTAGTTTTTTTATTTATTAATGAGTAATTAGAGTTGATTTAATTATGTCAGTATTAGTGTCTGAATACCTGGTGATTTAAGAATTGTGAAAAGGTAGATTAATTAGGGGAAAAATTACAATGATTATATGACAGTTAAATAATATATAATCAGTTCATAAAATATACAATTATAGCCACAGACTTACTTTAAAAACATAGTCGTGTGTTAATGAAATATACATCTATGTGTCTTGATATATTTCACCTGAGTCGCATACAGGTGATATATTTATTCCCCCATGATGATATTGTTTTTCCTCTATTGTTTATTTTTCATTTTTATTGTGATATTTTCTTTTGTTATTTTGTGTTTGTTTACTGGTCGGTAAAAGTGCGTTGGCGTTGATCGGTCCACACTTTCTCTATTCACAATCCTTCCCGTTTGCTTACTCCTTATTGGTCCAACCTTTATTCATTCACAATCCTTCCCCTCTGCTTTCTCCTCATTGGTCCAACCTCTCTCCATTCACGATCCTTCCTGCTTGCTTACTACTGATTGGTCCAACCTCTCTCCATTCACAACCATCCTCCTCTCCTTACTCCTGATTGGCCCAACCTCTTTCCATTCACAATCCCCCCCCTCTCTGCTTATTCCTGATTGGTCCAACCTCTCTCCATTCACGATAATTCCTGTTTGCTTATTCCTGATTGGCCCAACCTCTCTCCATTCACAATCGTCCCTCTCTGCTTACTCCTGATTGGCCCAACCTCTTTCCATTCACAATTCTCCCCTCTCTGCTCACTCCTGATTGGTCCAACCTCTCTCCATTCACCATCCTTCCTGCCGGCGTAAACAACAGCGTCTACGGGAGAGCTCTTTACACTATAGAGTTAACCATTAAATTTTTTTAATCAAATTTTACGCCAGACGCACCAACATCTTTTGTGGCTAAGTTGTTGGTAATTGTGGTCGCTTAAAGTTAATTATAAGAGGAGTGGGCGAAGTGTGTGGCGGCTGTGGTGAGAGGTGTTTGTGGTAGGCGGTGGTAGGGAGGATGCAAACGTAGTGAAGGTAGAAGTGGTAGTGGTAGAGAAAGGGGGTATCCGTTGGTGGTAGGTGTTGACAGAGATGGAAGTGGTGATGGTGGTGATTGAGAAGAGGGGTGATGTTGGTGATTGTGGTAGGTGTTGACATATAGAGCAGGTAATGGTGGTGTTGGAGAAGAGGGGTGATGGTGGTGATTGTGGTAGGTGTTGACGTATAGAGCAGGTAATGGTGGTGTTGGAGAAATAAGTGTCTGTTTGTGGTAGGTGTTGGCATGAGGGAAGCAAAGATGGAGAGGTACAACGATGTCAACTATAATGGTTACCCCAAGTGTTCGAGGATGGAGGGCACTAAGGCCTCCTAGGCGTGAATTTGTTTAAGGTGTAGAAGCTGTCGCCAACACAACAACTACACCCTGAGTTAACGAGTTGCATGACCCAGTGTCAAGGAATAGTCCGAGAAGACCGGACAACTCGCCAACTACACTGGTTAACCATTACCCCGGAATACGATCAGCAAATCGATTAACAGCCAGGTCCTCAATTACTGTTGGGTAGACAGAAGCAAATGGAATAAAGAAACTTGCCCATAGTTTCACCCTGTACAGGAAACGAACCTGGGTCTACTCGCTTGCAAAATGAGCAAACTGACCATTGCACCACAGGTCGTCAACTATACCGAGTACTGGACTACGTTGGCATAATCGCCGGTATTAGCTAATGTGTGTGTGTGTGTGCTTTTAATTTTGATGTGTACTGAGGTTTAACATTCTCACACACACGCACAAGTTAGAGGGCGGTGATGCCAGTTCATTCACACACACGCACACGCACACACACACACACACACACGTCAGAGGGCGGTGATGCCAGTTCAGTCACACACACACACACACACACACACATCCATTTCTGCGTCTCTCTCCCACGTGTCTTAAGCCCCGGGTTGCATCTTATAAGACGTTAGTCCTCAACCTTCAGGGGACACAGCGGGGCTCATGTTGTTGTCTTGGTAATCCCTTATGCCTAATGGATTCATGGAAGTGTGTGTGTGTGTGTGTGTGTGTGTGCACTACTGACCTGACATCACCGCCTTCTAACGTGTGCGTGTGTGTGTGTGCAACTACTGATCTGGCACCACCGTCCCCTGACGTGTGCGTGTGCGTGCGTGTGTGTGTGTGGAACTACTGATCTGGCACCACCGCCCCCTGACGTGTGTGTGTGTGTGTGTACACCAAGACACAGATTCACAAACGACTTACGGTCACGGTAAGTCCCTACGATCAACCTTAAGGCTGAACAGGTGATTCACTGACAGTTTACAGCGACCGTTACCCAACTTATCATATAACAAAAGTTATGGTGGTCACCGAGCACCTGTAAGCTTTTGGAAGGTGCAAATAACTTCCTTTTTCTCTACTATACAACCCGTACCAAGACACACACAACTGCCAAATATACAGTCGGGGTCAAAAGTTCACAACCTCCCAAATGAAGCAGTATCGACCCCACATAAGATAAAACAGCACACACGCACCAGATGACAGTCTCACCACGGAGAGTGAACCTTTGTCTGCACCTGTACAGTACTTCAGGCGTCACTAGTGAGTGAAGATGTAACTAATGATTACTTTAGGTCATGACCGAGCACTCCAGAGAGAAAGGGTGTATAGGGATCCTTTGGACCCGCCACAAATTGATGCCCACAGACTGCTCTGTAGGGATATACTCTCGCTATACACAGTACGTCTGTGTTAATAACTGGGGTTTTTCGCAAGTGGTGGTTTCCAGAGTGTAGTTGAATTATAAAGTGCATTTGCTCCAAGTAAATAGTGTTAATAATAATAACATTATTATTAATTGTATTATTATTACCATATTATTATTTTAATATTATTAATATTTCCATATTATTATTATTATTATTATTATTATTATTATTAAGGAAAATATCATCAGAGAAACTCAGCCGCCTTTTCTTATAAACTATTGTCCCTCCATTGTTCATATCATGTGTGACTTTATGTGGTGTCTGCTGGCACGGGTAACTTGTGATTGGTTAATATTCTTTCACAGTGTTTGTTCCAGACACGGTGATTGGTCTAGTGAGGAAACAAAACAAATTCACATCGCCTTCTAGGGGTAGCTTACTGACCTAAACGTACGGACGCCGTACGAACCTTCGGTGAATCGCCTACAAACAATATCGTACGGTCACCATAGCCTCTCGAGATATGGGGAGAGATACGATCAAAGTTACGGTCATGTTAGTGAACCTGGACCCTCTTAACACCGCCCCCTAACGTGCATGTGCACTAGTGAGCTGGCACCACCACCCTCAGTGATAATGTTTACACTAATGATCTGGCAACACTGCCCTCAGATATTGTTTACACTACTGATCTGGCAACACAGCCCACTGACGTGTGTTTACACTACTGATCTGGCAATACCGCCTTCAAAGACGTTGTTTACACTACTCATCTGGCAACTCCGCCCTCTGACGTATTGTTTATTCTTCGGGCTTCTTGTTTACACTATAAACTGTATATCTAACAGCAACGCCTTGGGGGTGAGGTAGGGGTGGGGTGATGTGTATTGGGGGTGTTGGGAGGGGAAATGAAGGCGGAGGGGTGAAAGAGGGGGGGGGGATTGGTTTGTATTATGTGGTGATGGTTGGGGAGGAATGAGAGAGGGAGAGGAAAAGAGAGGAAGGGAGGAAATGGGGCTTATTGGGGTAGTTGGATAGGTAAAGGGGAGGAGGAGTGGGGGCAGGGGGCGGCGAGAGGGGGGGGGGGGAGTTCCATTCGTCTCTAGTGTTTACATTCCAACAACACATTTTCCCCTCTATTCCAGTCTCGAGGGAACAAAGTGACATACCACACAAGGGGGGGGGGGGGGGTGTCTGGGGGTAGGGCATAAGGCATATTTATCTATGTACTAAACCAAGGATGAACTTCTGTAATTGGAGGAGGGGGAAGGGGGAAAGGGGAAGGAAGATGAGGGCTAGAAAGAGAAGGAAAGGGAAACGGGGAAAGGGGTACCGGGGTAGAGAGAAGGAAAGTGGGAGGGAAGGAGGAGAAGGAAGAAGGAAAGGAGAGAGGGGAAATGAAAGGGGTAGAGAGAGAAGGAAAGAGGAAGGCTAGAGGGACGAGGAGGAAGAAAAAGAGATGAAAGAAAAGGGGTAGAGGGACGGCTAGAAGGAAGAGGAAGAGGAGGGCTAGAAGGAGGAGGAAGAGGAAGGCTAGAAGGAGGAGGAAGAGGAGGGCTAGAAGGAGGAGGAAGAGGAGGGCTAGAAGAAGGAGGAAGAGGAGGGGCAGAAGGAGGAGGAAGAGGAGGGCTAGATGGAGGAGGAAGAGGAGGGCTAGAAGGAGGAGGAAGAGGAGGGCTAGAAGGAGGAGGAAGAGGAGGGCCAGAAGGAGGAGGAAGTGGAGGGCTAGAAGGAGGAGGAAG
The DNA here is from genome assembly GCA_958450375.1 of Homarus gammarus. Lineage (NCBI taxonomy): Eukaryota > Metazoa > Arthropoda > Malacostraca > Decapoda > Nephropidae > Homarus > Homarus gammarus. The sequence goes on from CAUDMG010001572.1 coordinate 5,267,469, forward strand.
AGGGGGGCTAGAAGGAGGAGGAATAGGAGGGCTAGAAGGAGGAGGAAGAGGAGGGCTAGAAGGAAGAGGAAGAGGAGGGCCAGAAGGAGGAGGAATAGGAGGGCTAGAAGGAGGAGGAAGAGGAGGGCCAGAAGGAGGAGGAAGTGGAGGGCTAGAAGGAGGAGGAAGAGGGGGGCTAGAAGGAGGAGGAAGAGGAGGGCTAGAAGGAGGAGGAAGAGGAAGATGACTACGTTTCTCGGTCCACAGCTTACACAGCAAACAGGTTAAGGTCTCTTGTCTCTCAGGGCCAGTATCTCTGTGAGTGTCTCTCAGGTCTACGAGATACAGAACGAGAGAGAGGAAAGGTCTCGATGGTGTGTGTGTGTGTGTGTGTGTGTGTGTGTGTGTGTGTGTGTGTGTGTTTTACGCTCACAGGCTAGGGTGTATCTCAATAAGGCCAATCGTAGTCCGTCTCGAAATCGAACGGAAATTAGCATGATGACGAGCAATTGATTACGATAATTGGACCTCAGGGTGTGTTAGGGTATACCAGCCAGGGTGTGTTCAGGTGTACAAGCTAGGGTGTGTTCGGGTGTACAAGCTAGGGTGTGTTAGGGTGTACCAGCCAGGACATATTATTATTATTATTATTATTATTATTATTATTATTATTATTATAAAACAAAACATCGGGCAACTTACTAAAACTCGCATCAGGTTAATTGAAGGTGTTCCCAGGTGACATAAACATCGCGTTTTTAATGGATTAAATCCCAGCTCGGGTTAACGAAGATGCGAGTCTAACGTGAATTACGAAATGTGGCTCAGAAGGAAAAAAATCTGACCTGGAAGAACAAAATCTGGCCGGAAAACATCAAAGTCTGCCACGGAAAAATCAGAATCTGGCCATGCTCTATCAAGGGAAAGAATCGCCATATCTGGTCACTGATCAGAGGAGGCGGAGAATCGAACCTGTGACCCGAGGAAAAGTGGGATCAGGTCCCCTACGGAGTCTCGGGTCCTGATCTAATCGCCGAGCTCAAATAGGTTCCAACGCTATCCAGAGCGACACTCACGCTTCCTCCTCCCGAGTTACATCACCTTATACTTTGTGTGTTTCTTTACCTTATACTTTGTGTGATTACGTTTCTTTTCCTTATATTTAAACGTTTCTTTACCTTATACTTTGTGTGTTTTCTCGCCATATAAGGGAAGTTACATCGCTTTAACAGTGTTTATAGCACTTGACAGCGATGACACGACCACACACACACACACACACACACACACACACAGCATTACATCTCCTCACATGTATTGATTCACCTCAATATGTACGCCACGACACAGGTAGTGGGAGGGGGAAGGGGTAGTGGGAGGGGGGTAGGGGGAGGGGGGAAGAACCTCAGCTTCGGAGATAAGGTTCCCCCCCCCCCTCACACATCATTGACGAGGACCTAAGATAACATGTGAAGGCAGGAAGGAAGAAGAGGGACGTGGCAACAATCTCATACCCAACACGGAGGAGGAGGCGGAAGAGGAAGAGGGGGAAGAAGAGCCGGGGGGGGGGGGAGCAAAAGGTGGAGGAGGAAGAGAAGGAGAAGAAGAAGAGGAGGAGGAGGAGGACACAGAAGAGGAGGAGGAAGGGCGGGGGAAGAAGAGGAGAAGGAGGCAAGAGAAAATGGAAGAGGAAAAAGAGGAGGAGGAGGAGGAGGAGGGGAGGGAAAGGAGGAAGAAAAATAGGAGGGAAGGAGGAAGAAGGGGAGGAGAAAGAGAAAAAAGATGAAGGGGGGGGGGAGGAGGAGAGGAAGGGGAGGAGGAGGTATTTATATTATCAGAAAGGGGCAGATAAGGTCGCCGAGGAGGAAATTTGCTGTCAGAGAGAGAGAGAGAGAGAGAGAGAGAGAGAGAGAGAGAGAGAGACTTGACCTGTGTATAGGGTGATGTGATAAGGTCTGCTCCTCACTCACTCTGTTGCTATCTGTACTAGGTAGTGATGTTGATAGTGGTTATGGTGTGAGGGTTGTGGTTGTAGTGTTAATGGTGGGTTGGTGATGGTGGTTATGGTGTGAGGGTTGTGGTTGTAGTGTTAATGGTGGGTTGGTGATGGTGGTTATGGTGTGAGAGTTGTGGTTGTAGTGTTAATGATGGGTTGGTGATGGTGGTTATGGTGAGAAGGTTGTGGTTGTAGTGTTAATGGTGGGTTGGTAATGGTGGTTATGGTGTGAGGGTTGTGGTTGTAGTGTTAATGGTGGGTTGGTGATGGTGGTTATGGTGTGAGAGTTGTGGTTGTAGTGTTAATGGTGGGTTGGTGATGGTGGTTATAGTGTGAGTTTGAATTTTGACGCGGACAGCAATTAGTTTATTGTGCACCCCATACTCATCCTACGAGAGGTGTTGGTGGATGTTTGTAACAAAGTGTGTGGTGAGTTGCTGTTTAAACGAATGGTCGTCATGTCATTCGCCATGCCATAGAACGGGACAACAACTAGCTTCCCCTCGAAGCTTCGATGAGATAACATGAACCAAAAGTGAATCATATAGACGGGGGATAAAGCTTCGAAGAGCTGTATGAAACCAGAGTGAATCATTTAGGTGGGATATAAAACTGGGAGTGTGGTGGAAAACCGGGAGAGCCGGGCCTACCGGTAGACGAGAGAGGGTGGCTGGGCTGCGTGACGTAAGTTAGGTGGTGCTGGAGGGCCATGCTAAGGTTAGTGTGAGGTACAGCCCTTACTACTGTGCCTGGCGACCTGCTGTGTTAAGAGGATGTGTATGTTAACATGAGGACCGTACTTGTATGTTTTGTTTATGAGTGAATGTATTGTTGAAGTGTTTGTAGCCTTCACGTTACAGGTGGGGAGTAAGTTGTTCCCTCCTGTTACCTGTTGTGTGGCCTGTGAGTGTAAGTTGTTCCCTCCTGTTACCCGTTGTCTGGCCTGGGAGTGTAAGTTGTTCCCTCCTGTTACCCGTTGTCTGGCCTGGGAGTGTAAGTTGTTCCCTCCTGTTACCCGTTGTCTGGCCTGTGAGTGTAAGTTGTTCCCTCCTGTTACCCGTTGTCTGGCCTGGGAGTGTAAGTTGTTCCCTCCTGTTACCTGTTGTCTGGCCTGGGAGTGTAAGTTGTTCCCTCCTGTTACCCGTTGTCTGGCCTGGGAGTGTAAGTTGTTCCCTCCTGTTACCCGTTGTCTGGCCTGGGAGTGTAAGTTGTTCTCTCCTGTTACCCGTTGTCTGGCCTGGGAGTGTAAGTTGTTCCCTCCTGTTACCCGTTGTCTGGCCTGTGAGTGTAAGTTGTTCCCTCCTGTTACCCGTTGTCTGGCCTGGGAGTGGAACAGTGGTGATGGTGGTGGTGGTTGTAGCAGGTTGTGTGTGGTGGTGGTGGTGCTAAAACATCAACCAATTAAAACCTTCAGTACAATAACACGACCAATCAGAAGCCGTGAAGTGATAAATGTCATACAATCAAAAACATTTTGGGTATTTTTATCAGGCAAGCGAATTATGTGGTAATAAAAACGTTAAATAAATCCTAACTTTACTTAAGACAGAAAAATATATATTGTATTTAATAAAAGAATAATCGTATGTCTAATAAAATAAACGAAATATTTTTATCTCTGACGGTAGGAGGAAAATAGTGCTGGAGGAAAATTCACGAGATAACATTGTGCCGCGTCTTATGTGATAAGTAAACAAGGAAACAAAAGACGCTCGCTGTGCGCACGTCCTTGCTTTAAGGTATAACTGGAGAAGGATTTCTTTTTCTTGTATGTATGTTAAGAGTATTTACAGCCTACGGGAAGTTTTCAGTATTTACAACCCAGGCATTTACAGGGTTGGTATTTACCTGTATTTACAATTCCAACGGAAGTTTGCAATGTAAATAACTAACTAGAGAACTTAATAATATTTTTGATTACAGTTACCTCATGGAAACGAAGTCTTAACCCATTGAGTACGATAAATTAACCCCTTGAGTACGATGTCTTAACTCCTGTGTATGAGGTGTTAATACTATGAGTACGTTGACTTAACATCTTGAGTACGATGTCTTAACCCCTTGAATACAATGATTAAACCCGTTGAGTACTATAGCTTTAACCTCTGAGTACTAGTAATAGCTTATCGTAAACTAGGTCTTGGGTATGGACAAATTTTTACTGTAATCATTTGTACCCACTAATTCAGGGTGGGGGTGGGGGTGGGGGTGGGGTGGGTGGGGGGTACCATAGTGGGACGGTACGTACCTGTGTTTACTGGGGGAGAGGAGGGAATGTACCGACACTGTATTGATGGATGACGCATATCTATACCGTATTGGACAGGACACGTACCGTCAGCACCCTAGATAAGGTCTTTCATGCACCGTATATTATCTTTGAATTTTACGTAGCTGCGGGGTACTAGGATAGGTACCAAGACGGGGCTAGGGTAGGTACCAACACGGGGCTAGGATAGGTACCAACACAGGGCTAGGATAGGTGCCAACACGGGGCTAGGGTAGGTACCAACACGGGGCTAGGATAGGTACCAACACGGGGCTAGGATAGGTGCCAACACGGGGCTAGGATAGGTACCAACACGGGGCTAGGACAGGTGCCAACACGGGGCTAGGGTACGTACTTGCATGGTCTTACCTTGGTAGGAGGAGCAACGTTGGGCGAAAAAGTGAAGTAACTTAAATTAATTTCCCGGGGGACCTCTGCCAAGGCTCCACCGCAATATATACCTGTCAGGTTTTGGCCCACCTACTTTACTGATTTAAGTGTCCTGATTTAAGTGTTGATGTTAAGTGTAAGTAATGCTTGAGGTGTTGATGTTAAGTATAAGTAATGCTTGAGGTGTTGATGTTAAGTGCAAGTAAGGGTAATTATTTAAGTGGATAGTAACAATATACTTTTAAGTGTTTTAAGTGTTTAGTGGTAGTATTTTTAAGTGTTTAAGTGTTTAGTGTGGCTTACTTTACCACACCTTTACTTTTACACTTATAATATTTATAATTAGTACCTGGCCTAATTACCTTCAACAACACCTGTGGGATAATTACTTTCTCCTG
>CAUDMG010001572.1:5275000-5357500 GCA_958450375.1 Homarus gammarus
TTAATGATTGTTGAAATGAAATTCGTCGATTGTACAGACTGACAGATTTTATAGGAAAGGTAGGGAGTGGTAGCCATATGTTTAGTCACATGTACTGTACCCTGTATAGTACCACAATATACATTTTGAGGTTCATACATGATGTGTTAATCAGCTGTGGTCCATGCCAGGGGAAAATAGTTATATTAGTTTTATATCTATATTAATATTCAAAAAATGTTCGTATTAGGTTATATTTTTCTTTGCTGTCTTTATATTTTATATTACAGTTTACATCATACATACAGTATATATTTCAAACATGTACATGATGATATCTCTTTCCGTTATATTGACTCGGCTGCATATGACGCAAGGATAACATCCACCAACCACGCAACTCTGGTAAACACTGAATTGGATTTTGCGTGTGTCTACTATCAGACAACAAACCTTGGCAGAGCCATCTAGCGGGTTTCCAACAAAACATCAATCATACGTCAAGTGGGTCTCTTTCCTATCTTCCGTATACTCGTATAATATTTGACGAACTGAGGTTTGGTTGTTATTGAACGAAAGCGGAATCTATTTACTTCTTTCCCAGACCAATTATACAATCTATCAAAACATACATCAATGTCACGATGAATGTGCTGGATGCGAAGGAATTGTTTGTTTACAACTATTTGCTTACACAGGAGATGGGTCTCTTGGGGGAAAGATCAAGTGGAAGGAATGAGAGATAAAGGGAAACTAAACTATATCAGCGAAAGACAAAAAAAAAGGGGGGGGGGGAGGCAATGAGATGCAGAAAATACGTATGATTAGCGATTTCACCCTTCAACACCCCGTCTACACTAGGGGATTCTTAAACAAGAGTTACGGTAATGTTATGGTATATTCAATTGGATGAGGCCCCAGCGTGTCACCTTGTGGGTGTCCGTATCCTTGTACTTTATAACACTGAAGCTCTGATTAACCCTCTAAGGATGTTGATTTAACCCTCTTAGGATGATGATTTAACCCTCTTAGGATGATGATTTAACCCTCTCAGGATGATGATGATTTAACCCTCTCAGGATGATGATTTAACCCTCTCAGGATGCTGCTGATGATTTAACCCTCTCAGGAGGATGATTTAACCCACTGAGGATGATGCTGATGATTTAACCCTCTCAGGATGATGATGATTTAACCCTCTTAGGATGATGATTTAACCCTCTCAGGATGATGATGATTTAACCCTCTCAGGATGATGATTTAACCCTCTCAGGATGCTGCTGATGATTTAACCCTCTCAGGAGGATGATTTAACCCACTGAGGATGCTGCTGATGATTTAACCCTCTCAGGATGATGGTTTAACCCTCTCAGGATGAGGGTTTAAACACTGTTAATGGTTTAAACGTCGTAAACTGTGAATTCTGGCCATAGAAAATACAGACTTTGAGAACAACTTGTTTTAATGTGTGTCCTAAGTGTCGGCGACGATGACCTTTAGGGGGGACAGCCAAACGACTCCGAGTAAGGAAGTGCCTTAATACGCTCTGAGGCCACAACTAGCGTCAGCCTGTTGGGTCTATGGGACTTTTATGGGCTGGAGGTTAATCTATATTTTTACGGGCGAATGGGACGGACGGTATTACTGTTTTATCCATCCTTCCCGTCCTTTCCGTCACTCCCGTCCCTCCTGTCACTCTCTCCTTCCCCCCCCTCCCTTCTACCCCTTCTTTCTCCCTCTTCCCTCAGCCTACCACCTATTCCTTCCTCGTCTACCCTCTCCGCCTCTGTCCCAACCTGTCTTTCCTCCCACCCTCTCCTCCTCCCTCCCATCCACTCCTCTTTCCTCCTGTCCTCCCCTTCTCCCTTCCACCCTCCCATCCACTCCTCTTTCCTCCTATCCTCTTTTACTTCCTCCCACCCTCTCCTCCTTCCACCTACCCTCTCTTCCTCCTTCCTACCCTTCGTCCTCCCTGTCAAAACATGTCTGAATCCACCCAAAGAAACCGCGATTATTTTTTTTTTAATTATCTCGAAAAATGGAAATCTTACCATTCCCTCCCCTTCCTCTTCAACCAACCCCCTCCCTCCCTCTTTTCCCTCGTCCCCCTCTCTCTCTCTACCCCTCCCTCCCTCTCCACCTACCCCTCCCTCCCTCTCCCCTTCCCCTACACTCCCACCCCTGAAAAAGACTAACACCGATTGAAAAATATTCTCAGAAGTACATAAGGTTTGAATTGTGTATGTGTGTGTGTGTGTGTGTGTGTGTGTGTGTGTGTGTGTGGGTGTGTGTGTGCGTGTGTGTGTGTGGAGAGGGAGGGAGGGGGGGGGGGGCGGGCGAGGTCGACAACTGCGAATTCTTAGAAAAAAAAAATATATTTCCATTAATCCAACGACGCTTTGTGGTGAAGGTGAGTTTTCCCGATATTGTAGTAGAGGAGGAGGAGAGGTGGAGACGGTGGTGGATAGATGAATAGACAGGAGGGGGAGAGGTGAAGACGGTGGGGATAGATGAATAGACAGGAGGAGGAGGAGAGGTGAAGAAGGTGGTGGATAGATGAATAGACAGGAGGAGGAGGAGAGGTGAAGAAGGTGGGGATAGATGAATAGACAGGAGGAGGAGGAGAGGTGAAGAAGGTGGTGGATAGATGAATAGACAGGAGGAGGAGGAGAGGTGAAGACGGTGGTGGATAGATGAATAGACAGGAGGAGGAGGAGAGGTGAAGAAGGTGGTGGATAGATGAATAGACAGGAGGAGGAGGAGAGGTGAAGAAGGTGGGGATAGATGAATAGACAGGAGGAGGAGAGGTGAAGACGGTGGTGGATAGATGAATAGACAGGAGGGGGAGAGGTGAAGACGGTGGTGGATAGATGAATAGACAGGAGGAGGAGAGGTGAAGACGGTGGTGGATAGATGAATAGACAGGAGGGGGAGAGGTGAAGACGGTGGTGGATAGATGAATAGACAGGAGGGGGAGAGGTGAAGACGGTGGGGATAGATGAATAGACAGGAGGAGGAGAGGTGGATACGGTGGTGGATAGATGAATAGACAGGAGGAGGAGAGGTGAAGACGGTGGTGGATAGACGAATAGACAGGAGGAGGAGAGGTGAAGACGGTGGTGGATAGATGAATAGACAGGAGGGGGAGAGGTGAAGACGGTGGTGGATAGATGAATAGACAGGAGGGGGAGAGGTGAAGACGGTGGGGATAGATGAATAGACAGGAGGAGGAGAGGTGAAGAAGGTGGTGGATAGATGAATAGACAGGAGGAGGAGAGGTGAAGACGGTGGGGATAGATGAATAGACAGGAGGAGGAGAGGTGAAGACGGTGGGGATACATGAATAGACAGGAGGAGGAGAGGTGAAGAAGGTGGGGATAGATGAATAGACAGGAGGAGGAGAGGTGAAGACGGTGGGGATAGATGAATAGACAGGAGGAGGAGAGGTGAAGAAGGTGGGGATAGATGAATAGACAGGAGGAGGAGGAGAGGTGAAGAAGGTGGGGATAGATGAATAGACAGGAGGAGGAGGAGAGGTGAAGAAGGTGGGGATAGATGAATAGACAGGAGGAGGAGGAGAGGTGAAGAAGGTGGGGATAGATGAATAGACAGGAGGAGGAGGAGAGGTGAAGAAGGTGGGGATAGATGAATAGACAGGAGGAGGAGAGGTGAAGAAGGTGGGGATAGATGAATAGACAGGAGGAGGAGAGGTGAAGAAGGTGGTGGATAGATGAATAGACAGGAGGAGGAGAGGTGAAGAAGGTGGGGATAGATGAATAGACAGGAGGAGGAGAGGTGAAGACGGTGGGGATAGATGAATAGACAGGAGGAGGAGAGGTGAAGAAGGTGGGGATAGATGAATAGACAGGAGGAGGAGAGGTGAAGACGGTGGGGATAGATGAATAGACAGGAGGAGGAGAGGTGAAGAAGGTGGGGATAGATGAATAGACAGGAGGAGGAGGAGAGGTGAAGAAGGTGGGGATAGATGAATAGACAGGAGGAGGAGGAGAGGTGAAGAAGGTGGGGATAGAGAGAGAGAGAGAGAGAGAGAGAGAGAGAGAGAGAGAGAGAGAGAGAGAGAGAGAGAGAGAGCAGTGAATCAGTAACACTAACAAGAACGTCAGGGGCGCTGTGTCTTTCACCATCCATAACTTGACGAAGCTGTTCATCTTTTCTGTTCGTCTTGTTCCCCGTAGCCAAGGTGTAAGCCGCCATTTTGAACATTCGTAGCACTTATTCAATAAAGCCTCTTAATTATATGTAATCAGTCTTTAGCTTGAAATACTGTACCCGTAGTTCTGTAACCATAGAGAACCGGACTTGTGTTCATAAAATATTTTTGACTGGAAATAACCTCAAAAATAAACTACTGAGGTATTGACATAAACTCGTACTCGAGGGTTTAATTTCCGACACAACATTGAGTTATTTTTACCATAAACTACAAAAACTAGAATGTGTTAAATGTACCAAATGTTTGTTTGTTTTTACCGTGGGAGGTAGAGGCAGGGGGAGGGGAGGGGGGAGGGGAGGGGAGGGGGAGGGGAGTGGGGAGGGGAGGGGGGAGGGGAGGGGAGGGGAGGGGGGGAGGATATTTTATGTTTGGTCTTTCAGGTGTAGAAGGTCGTGAGGGTGACGGTGTAGCACATGATGTTCTCTCTGGGCAAGATACGACTATAGTCTGGGTCGTGACACGTACCTGGCATTCTCTGTCTCTCTCTATCTCTCTCCTCGGGTCTTCTGGCCCAGGTAACAACGCTGGCTGTACTAGACCATGACGAAAGGAGTGATTAAGGGCCGCCCAGCCGCCCACAAACTAGGGCGGCGGGCGGGCAAGGCGTGAAAATAGGGGTTCGAGGTGGTCCCCTTTAACTGGTGGCTCCCGAGGGAGGAGGTATCAGCCCTCCCGGAAGCGGCCCCCCTCCCCCTGACCTACTCCTCCTGCTCCTCCTCTCCCTCCTGCGACAGGCACAGCTCTCGCCTTCCTGCTGTGTGAGACTCCGGGTACTAGGTCCTCATGCGACAGTCACTGCTCTCTTTCTCTTGGTCAGGTGTCGGCAGTGTACCACCACCAGTCCTCTTCTTCCTCCCCGCGACAGATATGTCTCCCTGCCCCGTGTTGGTAAGCTTCTCCGAGTACTGTATGAGGTTCCTCCCCCAACCTTCCACGTTAGGCCTCCCCCCGCCCCCTCCTGCTGTTTGCTGTTAGCGGGTCACTGTAAAAACTCCTCTTCTTCCTTTCAACTTCTCTCCTGCTGCAGGGGACATTATTTTACTTCCTAATGAGAAGGTCCTGCTCCTGCTTTGACAGGCGCTGCTCCCTTCACTAGTTGGGTCAGACGCTCAGTACTGTGTTCCTCGCCTCCCCCTCCATCTCCTCTCCCCCCTCCTGTGATAGACACTCCTCCTTCCTGTCTGCTGAGCGTGACTAAGAGCTTCAACAACTTCCTCCTTCAGGAACAGACACAGGCTGTCTCCCTCCTACTGGGGAGAGACTCGGGGTACCATCCTCCTGCTAAACACAGCTCTCGTCCTCCTCCTGGTGGGGGAGAGGAGGGGACTCAGCAGCGTGATGAGGGTCACCTAGACGAAGGGAGCTGCATGGTGCCCGAGGAGGGGGGGGGGGGGGACACCGACAACAGTGTGTGGACTGTGATGATGGTGGAGTGGTGGTGATGGTGGCGTGGTGGTGGTGATAGTGGAGTGGTGGTGATGGTGGTGATGGTGGAGTGGTGGTGGTGATAGTGGAGTGGTGGTGATGGTGGTGATGGTGGAGTGATGGTGGTGATAGTGGAGTTTTAGGTGATGATTTTGATGGAGTGGTGGTGATGGTGGAGTGGTGGTGATGATGGTGGAGTGGTGGTGATGATGGTGGAGTGGTGGTGGTGATAGTGGAGTGGTGGTGATGGTGGTGATGGTGGAGTGATGGTGATGATGGTGGAGTGGTGGTGGTGATAGTGGAGTGGGGGTGATGGTGGTGATGGTGGAGTGATGGTGATGATAGTGGAGTGGTGGTGATGGTGGTGATGGTGGAGTGATGGTGATGATGGTGGAGTGGTGGTGATGATGGTGGAGTGGTTAGTTTTAGGTCTGTACGGTGTGTTGTGTCTGTACTGTGTGTTGTGTTGCGTTGTGTTGTGTATGTACTGTGTGTTGTGTTGTTTGAAATGTGTGTTGTGTTGTGTTTGTACTGTGTGTTGTGTTGTGTCTGTACTGTGTGTTGTGTTGTGTTGTGTCTGTACTGTGTGTTGTGTTGTGTTGTGTTTGTACTGTGTGTTGTGTTGTGTCTGTACTGTGTGCTGTGTTGTGTTGTGTCTGTACTGTGTGTTGTGTTGTGTTGTGTCTGTACTGTGTGTTGTGTTGTGTTGTCTGTACTGTTTGTTGTGTTGTGTCTGTACTGTGTGTTGTGTTGTGTCTGTACTGTGTGTTGTGTTGTGTCTGTACTGTGTGTTGTGTTGTGTCTGTACTGTGTGTTGTGTTGTGTCTGTACTGTGTGTTGTGTTGTGTCTGTACTGTATGTTGTGTTGTGTCTGAACCTCTATATTGTGTTGTGTCTGTACTGTATGATGTGTTGTGTTGTGTTGTGTTGGCGACAAACACGATGTAGGCAGAGGAAGTAACCTGAATCACATTAAAGTAGCTGGTTATTGAAGTATCGATTCAGTACCTAGACGGTGAACGCTGGTGGATGGATGGATGGATGGATGGGGTGTAATTGAGTGATGGATTTTTGATAAGGTGGATTTCATGAGGGTGGATTGAGGTTCCTGCACACACACACACACACACACACACACACACCCACACACACACACACACACACACACACACACACACACACACACACACACACACAGACACATGATGAACTTATTTAACATACCAAGAATACGGTTACGGGAACTAATTTTAGACCCCGTGAAGCGAGAATGTAGTTCATTTGTTCATTTGTTCATTTGTTCAGCTAATTACCGGTGTCTAATTTTAGCATAATTGGTGGTGGTGTGAGGTGAATGAGGCAGCACATGTGTCTCAGGTGTGGTGAAGTATATAATACACACCTGGCAGCACATGTGTCTCAGGTGTGGTGAAGTATATAATGCACACCTGGCAGCACATGTGTCTCAGGTGTGGTGAAGTATATAATACACACCTGGCAGCACATGTGTCTGTAAGGTGTGGTGAAGTATATAATACACACCTGGCAGCACATGTGTCTGTAAGGTGTGGTAAAGTATATGATACACACCTGGCAGCACATGTGTCTCAGGTGTGGTAAAGTATATAATACACACCTGGCAGCACATGTGTCTCAGGTGTGGTGAAGTATATAATACACACCTGGCAGCACATGTGTCTCAGGTGTGGTAAAGTATATAATACACACCTGGCAGCACATGTGTCTCAGGTGTGGTAAAGTATATGATACACACCTGGCAGCACATGTGTCTCAGGTGTGGTAAAGTATATAATACACACCTGGCAGCACATGTGTCTCAGGTGTGGTAAAGTATATGATACACACCTGGCAGCACATGTGTCTCAGGTGTGGTAAAGTATATGATACACACCTGGCAGCACATGTGTCTCTGGTGTGGTAAAGTATATGATACACACCTGGCAGCACATGTGTCTCTGGTGTGGTAAAGTATATGATACACACCTGGCAGCACATGTGTCTCAGGTGTGGTAAAGTATATGATACACACCTGGCAGTACATGTGTCTCTGGTGTGGTAAAGTATATGATACACACCTGGCAGTACATGTGTCTCTGGTGTGGTAAAGTATATGATACACACCTGGCAGTACATGTGTCTCTGGTGTGGTAAAGTATATAATACACACCTGGCAGCACATGTGTCTCAGGTGTGGTAAAGTATATGATACACACCTGGCAGTACATGTGTCTCTGGTGTGGTAAAGTATATGATACACACCTGGCAGCACATGTGTCTCAGGTGTGGTAAAGTATATAATACACACCTGGCAGCACATGTGTCTCTGGTGTGGTAAAGTATATAATACACACCTGGCAGCACATGTGTCTCAGGTGTGGTAAAGTATATGATACACACCTGGCAGCACATGTGTCTCAGGTGTGGTAAAGTATATAATACACACCTGGCAGCACATGTGTCTCTGGTGTGGTAAAGTATATAATACACACCTGGCAGCACATGTGTCTCAGGTGTGGTAAAGTATATGATACACACCTGGCAGCACATGTGTCTCAGGTGTGGTAAAGTATATAATACACACCTGGCAGCACATGTGTCTCTGGTGTGGTAAAGTATATAATACACACCTGGCAGCACATGTGTCTCAGGTGTGGTAAAGTATATAATACACACCTGGCAGCACATGTGTCTCAGGTGTGGTAAAGTATATAATACACACCTGGCAGCACATGTGTCTCTGGTGTGGTAAAGTATATAATACACACCTGGCAGCACATGTGTCTCAGGTGTGGTAAAGTATATGATACACACCTGGCAGCACATGTGTCTCAGGTGTGGTAAAGTATATAATACACACCTGGCAGCACATGTGTCTCTGGTGTGGTAAAGTGTATGATACACACCTGGCAGCACATGTGTCTCAGGTGTGGTAAAGTATATGATACACACCTGGCAGCACATGTGTCTCTGGTGTGGTAAAGTATATGATACACACCTGGCAGCACATGTGTCTCAGGTGTGGTGAAGTATATGATACACACCTGGCAGCACATGTGTCTCTGGTGTGGTAAAGTATATGATACACACCTGGCAGCACATGTGTCTCAGGTGTGGTAAAGTATATAATACACACCTGGCAGCACATGTGTCTCAGGTGTGGTAAAGTATATGATACACACCTGGCAGCACATGTGTCTCTGGTGTGGTAAAGTATATGATACACACCTGGCAGCACATGTGTCTCAGGTGTGGTAAAGTATATGATACACACCTGGCAGCACATGTGTCTCAGGTGTGGTAAAGTATATGATACACACCTGGCAGCACATGTGTCTCAGGTGTGGTAAAGTATATGATACACACCTGGCAGCACATGTGTCTCAGGTGTGGTGAAGTATATGATACACACCTGGCAGCACATGTGTCTCAGGTGTGGTAAAGTATATAATACACACCTGGCAGCACATGTGTCTCAGGTGTGGTAAAGTATATAATACACACCTGGCAGCACATGTGTCTCTGGTGTGGTAAAGTATATAATACACACCTGGCAGCACATGTGTCTCAGGTGTGGTAAAGTATATGATACACACCTGGCAGCACATGTGTCTCAGGTGTGGTAAAGTATATAATACACACCTGGCAGCACATGTGTCTCTGGTGTGGTAAAGTATATAATACACACCTGGCAGCACATGTGTCTCAGGTGTGGTAAAGTATATGATACACACCTGGCAGCACATGTGTCTCAGGTGTGGTAAAGTATATAATACACACCTGGCAGCACATGTGTCTCTGGTGTGGTAAAGTATATAATACACACCTGGCAGCACATGTGTCTCAGGTGTGGTAAAGTATATAATACACACCTGGCAGCACATGTGTCTCAGGTGTGGTAAAGTATATAATACACACCTGGCAGCACATGTGTCTCTGGTGTGGTAAAGTATATAATACACACCTGGCAGCACATGTGTCTCAGGTGTGGTAAAGTATATGATACACACCTGGCAGCACATGTGTCTCAGGTGTGGTAAAGTATATAATACACACCTGGCAGCACATGTGTCTCTGGTGTGGTAAAGTATATGATACACACCTGGCAGCACATGTGTCTCAGGTGTGGTAAAGTATATGATACACACCTGGCAGCACATGTGTCTCTGGTGTGGTAAAGTATATGATACACACCTGGCAGCACATGTGTCTCAGGTGTGGTGAAGTATATGATACACACCTGGCAGCACATGTGTCTCTGGTGTGGTAAAGTATATGATACACACCTGGCAGCACATGTGTCTCAGGTGTGGTAAAGTATATAATACACACCTGGCAGCACATGTGTCTCAGGTGTGGTAAAGTATATGATACACACCTGGCAGCACATGTGTCTGTAAGGTGTGGTGAAGTATATGATACACACCTGGTGGTGCCACGGCCCTCCCTCCAGGTGGTGCCACGGCCCTCCCTCCTGGTGGTGCCACGGCCCTCCCTCCTGGTGGTGCCACGGCCCTCCCTCCTGGTGGTGCCACGGCCCTCCCTCCAGGTGGTGCCACGGCCCTCCCTCCTGGTGGTGCCACGGCCCTCCCTCCTGGTGGTGCCACGGCCCTCCCTCCTGGTGGTGCCACGGCCCTCCCTCCTGGTGGTGCCACGGCCCTCCCTCTTGGTGGTGCCACGGCCCTCCCTCCAGGTGGTGCCACGGCCCTCCCTCCAGGTGGTGCCACGGCCCTCCCTCCTGGTGGTGCCACGGCCCTCCCTCCTGGTGGTGCCACGGCCCTCCCTCTTGGTGGTGCCACGGCCCTCCCTCCTGGTGGTGCCACGGCCCTCCCTCCTGGTGGTGCCACGGCCCTCCCTCTTGGTGGTGCCACGGCCCTCCCTCCTGGTGGTGCCACGGCCCTCCCTCCTGGTGGTGCCACGGCCCTCCCTCTTGGTGGTGCCACGGCCCTCCCTCCTGGTGGTGCCACGGCCCTCCCTCTTGGTGGTGCCACGGCCCTCCCTCCTGGTGGTGCCACGGCCCTCCCTCCTGGTGGTGCCACGGCCCTCCCTCCTGGTGGTGCCACGGCCCTCCTTGCTGGTGGTGCCACGGCCTTCTCTCCAGGTGGTGCCACGGCCCTCCCTCCTGGTGGTGCCACGGCCTTCTCTCCAGGTGGTGCCACGGCCCTCCCTCCTGGTGGTGCCACGGCCTTCTCTCCAGGTGGTGCCACGGCCCTCTATCTGTTCCTGGCAGGTGTCATTCAACGGTACCCCAGCCCGCCCCCCTCTCTCTCTCTCTCTCTCTCTCTCTCTCTCTCTCTCTCTCTCTCTTGCTACGTTCCTCTTCCTCCTCCTCCCTTCGTAGTCCTTTCATTTGCCTCGCCTCACATTGATGATTATCACAACACACACACACTATATTTCTCTCTTGCTCTAATAATTATCGCCTCTCTTTATCTGTGTGTGGGTCAGGTTAGTGTTAGCTTAGGCAGATCACCTTGTCCCTGTCTTCGCCTCCCTCCCTTCCACCCCACATAACCTTCTTGAACCATCTTGGTGATTACTACTGACACGTTCACGGCCCTGCGCCACCTTCCATCTTACCTAGTGACTTGATCTTAGCCTTACTTTCTTGTCCTCCTCTTATTCTTATTCTCTTCTTCCTTTCCCTCCTCCTCCTCCTCCTCCTTCTCCTTCTTCTCTTCCTTGTTTCACTCATTATTATCATTATTCATTATGTTGTGTGGATAGTGGTAGGAATTTTTTTAAGCACATTGTTAAGTGTTTTGTTTGGTAAGTAGTTCCTGTTTCATCTTATTATCTTCCTCTTCCTGGTCTTCCTCATCCTGGTCTTCCTTCTCCTCCTCCTCCTCCTCCTCTTTCTACTCCCCCTTCTCTTCCTCCTCCTGAACGTAATATTAGGACGAAACAATAATAAAACTGAACGATGCCAAGTGATAAATATACGTAGCAGTGAGTTGTGTCTTGGTCATCAAACTTGGAGACGACATATTTTTTTTTTTGTGGGGGAGGGGATATTTTTTTTTTTTTTACATAATTTCAATTAATTTAAACACTTTAATGTAGGTTCAAGTTTTTTGTTGTTGTTGAAGACTTTGAACTTGGAGGGAACAGACAGCCCATACAAGCACGAACTGATCGCTATAAGAACAGCCCAGTCCTAACCGTCGTAAAAAATTATCAATAACTTGTAATCAACCAGTTTATTCACTCCCAGTCAATCTTACTTTTTGCACTGTCACTATGCTGAAATGTCCTGTAGTATGACCTTCTCCCCACCTAGTTTATTATATATCACATTTGTATCACTTATGTTACTTGTATATTATTTGTAAATCAAGAGACCCATTCCCCAATTATGTAACTGTATATTTTTAGCTTTCCGGCTGCCATGCTCTTTCAATAAACCGTTAATTATTATTTATTACTATTATTATAGACGCTTGCGCCCACACACACACACACACACACACACACAC
The DNA here is from genome assembly GCA_958450375.1 of Homarus gammarus. Lineage (NCBI taxonomy): Eukaryota > Metazoa > Arthropoda > Malacostraca > Decapoda > Nephropidae > Homarus > Homarus gammarus. The sequence continues at coordinate 5,287,133 of CAUDMG010001572.1, forward strand.
AATCCATCAGCGGAAGCATGAGATATATCAAGAAAACAAAGGAACGGTAAAGAAGGTCACACGTTGAATGACATAAAACACAGGAAACGTAACCGAGAAAATGGTAAATTATAGTCTTATGTAAACCTGTTGATTAAGATTAGAGAGAAGCATTCAGAGAGACAGAAGGGGTGGAGTTGTCTCTCTCTCTCTCTCTCTCTCTCTCTCTCTCTCTCTCTCTCTCTCTCTCCGGGGATGTTGATGGGGAGTAAGAGTCGGCCTGACACGTAACAGAAGCCAAATCAAATTTCAGAGAGCAGCGCCATCACTCCCCAACTGTTAGTAAACAAGACTCAGTTTATGGGCAGAACCACTCACCCCGTGTGTTGGTAAATATAAATCACCTGATTGGACACTTACCACCATGTGTTTGGTGTAAATATGGTATCAGCTGACAGGCATATGCGCTCATCGCCTCTCTCTACAGTGTGTTTGTATATAAGTGTAGTATCTCCATGTCACTATCCTCCTTCTGTCTGTCTGTCTATTTGTGTCTGTCTGTCTTTTTCGGTGTCTTTCTCTCTTATTTATCTTAGTCTCTCCCAGCATCATTAGGGGTAACACACGCTGCCCGTCACCTGACACACATAATGGCCATTACCGGTATAAAAGGTAATCACAGACTTCTTACCTGCTGTACTTCCTGGTTTACGACCTACAGACTCTCCTGGTTCACCCTGGAGCTTCTTGGTGCACCCTGGAGCCTCCTGGTACACCATAGAGTTTCCTGGTACACCCATAAATTTCGTGATACTTCCTGGAGCCTCCTGGTATACGCTGGAGCCTCCTAGTACACCCTGGAACCTTCTGGTACACACTGGAACCTTATGGTACACGTTGGAGCCTCGTGGTACACCCTGGAGCCTTCTGGTACACCCTGGAGCCTCCTCGTCACACCCTGGAGCCTCCTCGTTACACCCTGAAGCTTCATGATACACCCTGCTGCATGTTTTAGTAATTAGGTCAAATATATCAGTGTCATTATACACCTATAAATAACTCGCTAATATATGTCTCTTTCTCTATTTCAGACACGTCACGAATATGTCTGACGGAAGACTGTGTAAAGACTGGTGAGTTATCCTGTTATCTTTAGTTCACCAAGTGGAAATAACAGGTAAAGCGAACTTTTACACAATTCTGTTATCCTTATAGAGCTCTGTTATCATGATCACGAGTCTGTTATCCTTATAGAGATCTGTTATCATGATCACGAGTCTGTTATCCTTGTAAAGCTCTGTTATCTTGGTAGGTAACCTCTATTGATTTTATTATTAACTAGATAACTCATGGACCTGATATCCTGGTAACTAATTTTCCTATTTAGTAGCCGAGTGATCTTGTTATCTCGGCAGCTGAGGGTTTTTGTTATCTTATGATAAAAGGTATTGATAACGTGCCTGTTATGTGAGTAGGAGCTGTTATCTTAATAGGGCATGGTATTTTAATTGGACCTGTTATCTTAGTAGGGGATGTTATCTTAGTAGGGGATGTTATCTTAGTAGGGCCTGTTATCTTAGTAGGTGTTGTTATCTTAGTAGGGCCTGTTATCTTAGTAGGTGTTGTTATCTTAGTAGGGCCTGTTATCTTAGTAGGGTCTGTTATCATAGTAGCAACTGTTATCTTAGTAATTTCTCTTATCGTATTTGTGACCGTTATCTTAGTAAAGGAATAGAAGAGTTGTTATCGTTATAGAAGAAACTGTTATCTTAGTAAAAGAAACTGTTATCTTAGTAGAGGAAACTGTTATCTTAGTAGAGGAAACTGTTATCTTGGTAGAGGAAACTGTTATCTTGGTAGAGGAAACTGTTATCTTAGTAGAGGAAGCTGTTATCTTGGTAGAGGAAACTGTTATCTTAGTAGAGGAAACTGTTATCTTGGTAGAGGAAACTGTTATCTTGGTAGAGGAAACTGTTATCTTAGTAGAGGAAGCTGTTATCTTGGTAGAGGAAACTGTTATCTTGGTAGAGGAAACTGTTATCTTAGTAGAGGAAACTGTTATCTTAGTAGAGGAAACTTTTATCTTGGTAGAGGAAACTGTTCTCTTGGTAGAGGAAACTGTTATCTTGGTAGAGTCACCTGCACGAGTTATCTTAGCTGGTAAAAATCATATTTGACGGCCCACCATTATATTACATCCGGGTTATGACCTTGATAAATAAGCTGGATTGATGGTTCCTAGTTAGCCTCGTGACAGCTGGCCGGATATTGTGCTGGGCTGGATATTGTTGGTGATGGATGGCCGGATGTTGTACTAGCCCAGATATTGTTGATGGAGGGCCGGATATTGTACTAAGCCGGATATTGTTGGTGATGAATGGCCGGATGTCGTACTAGGCCGGATACTGTTGGTGATGGATGGCCGGATGTTGTACTAGGCCAGATATTGTTGGTGTTGGATGGCCGGATAATTTGGGTGACGGATGGCCGGATACTGTACTAGGTTGGATATTGTTGGTGAGGGATGGCCGGATATTGTGCTAGGCCAGATATTGTTGACGGACGGCCTGGTATATAACTAGGCCGGATAATGTTGGTGATGGGTGACCGGATATTGTACTAGGTTGGATATTGTTGGTGATGGATGGCCGGATACTGTACTAGGCCGGATAATGTTGGTGATGGATGGCCGGATGTTGTACTACGCCAGATATTGTTGGTGATGGATGGCCGGATAATTTGGGTGACGGATGGCCGGATACTGTACTAGGTTGGATATTGTTGGTGACGGATGGCCGGATATTGTGCTAGGCCAGATATTGTTGATGGACGGCCTGGTATATAACTAGGCCGGATAATGTTGGTGATGGGTGGTCGGATGTTGTACTAGGTTGGATATTGTTGGTGATGGATGGCCGGATACTGTACTAGGCCGGATAATGTTGGTGATGAATGGTCGGATATTGTGCTGAGCTGGATATTGTTGGTGACCGGCTAATGCCCTAGGCTAGATATTGTTGGGGATGGATGGCCGGATAATGTTGGGGATGGATGGTCGGATAATGTTGGTGATGGACGGCCAGGTATATTACTAGGCCGGATAATGTTGGTGATGGACGGCCAGGTATATTACTAGGCCGAATAATACTGGTGATGGATGGCCGGATATTGTTAGTGATAGATGCCCGAATAATGTAGGTGATGGATAGCCGGATATTGTAGTAGGCCGGGCAATGATGGTGATGGATGGCCGGATATTGACTTTATACCACGGGTGACGGCCGACCGGATATGTTTATTACGTCATAAATAACACATACTGCCGGAGCCTATACTAACATAATTATTTTATGTTCTGGTTTGCGACGATTTGGCTGTTACGTTTATTTTTTACTCGTATGATATATATTTTTGTATACTCCCAAGAAGCAAACAAAACAAACAAACAAACATACAAACAAACATAAACAAACACACACAACCCATAGACGTAAACAGTGACCTCCCTCGGCACTAACAGGTCCTTGCCATGACCTCAGATGACCCTGAAGACTTAACACAGTGACCTCTCCTTCTTCAACCACTACTTTGGCCTCACAACAAACCCCTTCCCTCAACACCCAGGCACTAACAGATCCTGACCCTTCTACAGGTGCGTCACTGCTGGCGGCGATGGACCAAACGGCGGACCCCTGCACCGACTTCTTCCAGTTCGCGTGTGGAATGTGGAATAAGAAACATGTTATACCTGAAGACCGCGCCTCTATCAACACCTTCGAAGTGATGGCTGACCAACTACAGAAAATCCTTAGAGGTGGGTGGATGACCTGATGGCTTGGCTTCATCCTTCCTTCCTTCCTTCCTTCCTTTCTTCTGTTATTCTTGTTGTTCTTATTTTTTCTTGTTGTTGTTGTTGTACTTCTCCTTCTTCTTGTTATTCGTTGTTGTTGTTGGTCTTCGTCCTCTTCTTTTTCTTCTTGTTCTTCTTCCTCTATGTGGCCTCCGTCCTTCCCCTTTCTCCGCCGATTTTTTCTCAAGGGTGTTCTCTCATCCTCCTCCTTCTTTTCCTCCTCTTCCTCCTCCATCCTCTCCCGTAGCAATGTTTACTGTCTTCTTATTATCATCATCATCATCATCATTATTATTATTTATGTATACAAATGTATCTGATGCCGGTCAAATGATAACATTCTCAGACTAACACACTAACACACCATCCGACACACTATCTAACACACTAACACACCGTCTAACACAGCAACACACCATCTAACACACCATCTAACACACCATCACACCAACACACCATCTAACACACTAACACACCATCCGACACACTATCTAACACACTAACACACCGTCTAACACACCATCACACCAACACCCCAACACACCACCCGACACACCATCTAACAACTAATACTACTACTACTACTTTGCTGTCACTCGGAGTCGAGTATGTCGATCATCCAGCTATGATACAATGATAGAGTTATTAGGGATGTCACCTTCATTGGTGAGTTTTGATGTGATTAAAGAGGACGATACGTGACCGGCAGAGTCGTTCACATTCTTTGCACATGTGGAGGGCTGTATCTAGTGCGGGAGGGGCGGTGGAAGCGTCTATCCGGCGTTGGCGCTTGTGTGTCTCGGTTTGCAATCGGACTAACTCGAAATTATTGACACCTCGTGTGGTGCTCCTCCTCGATTTGGCATTTTTTTCAGGTTTGTCTTAAGACTATCCTTATACCTTTGCAATTGCCCGCCGGCGTTACGTTTACTATTACTTAGGTGACTGTAAAGTAGCTGCTTTAGTAGTCTACTGTCGTCCATGCGGGTAACGTGGCCAGTCCAGCGTTCATGGATAATGGTAGCATCAATGCTCCTACAGTTGGTGTCAGCAAGAATACTAGCATTTGTTCTCTTGTCTTCCCAGCGAACCCGGAGGATGGGACGTAGCCTATGTTGGTGAAAGTTTTCAAGTGCCTTGAGGTGCCTCCTGCAAGTGATCCATGTCTCACTGCCATATAGCAAAGTGGGGAGGACCACTGCTCGATATATGTGCAGCTTTGTAGATAATTTCAGCTCCTTACAGCTGAAGACACGGTTTCAGAGTCTGCCAAAGGCTTGAGTTGCACATCTGATCCGATGCTGAATCTCTTCATCGATGTCTGCGGTGGTGGACAGGTGGGAGCCGAGATACCGAAAGTGGGTAACATTAGAGAGGGTAGTACCGTTAAGGTGGTTGGATGGCTGGAGGTGTGTCTGAATCAGGGGCAGGTTGAAAGAGAATCCGAGTCTTAAATACAATCACCTCAAGGACGAAGTGTGCATACGCATTTGCATAGGTGTTCAGGATCTCCTGTAGGTCGTGTTCAATGTAAGCAACAAGGGTGAGGTCGTCTGCATACCGAAGTTCAGTAATGGAAGCTGCCGACAGCTTTGTTCTTTCACCGAATCGTCTTAAGTTGAAAATACCCTCCTTCACCGGGTACTCGATGTCCACCCCGCCTGCTAAATTGGCACTGGCACGAGTAAGGAAGGCAGCAAAGAAAATGGAAAAGAGAGTTGGTACTGCACGCTTGTCTTACCCCTGTTTGGATGGGGAAGAACTCAGACTGGGTGCCGTTGTGTAGGACGCTGCCGTTCATGCCATCGTGGAGTTGCCTCACAATGGCAATGAATTTTGGTGGGCAGCCAAAACGGCTGAGAGTCCACCAGAGGGCTTCACTGTTGACCGAGTTGAAGGACTTGGCTAGGTCGATGAAAGCCATGTACAGGTCCTGGCTCTGTTGTCTGCACTTTTCCTGTATCTGGCGGGCAGCAAAGATCATGTCAGTGGTGCCACGTGATGGTCTAAAGCCACATTGAGATTCTGGGAGGAAGTTTTCCGCCTCAGGTAGAAGTCTGTTTAGGAGGACTCGGGCGATAATCTTGCCAGCTATGGAGAGCAGCGAGATCCAGTGGTAGTTACCACATTCTGACCGGTCTCCCTTGTTCTTATAAATATTGACGATGGAGGCGTCTTTAAGAGCGTGGGGGATTTCCTCCTTTTTCCATATATTCTCCAGGAGAGAGTGGAGACGGCTGGTAAGCAAAGGTACTCCTGTTTTTTACACCTCGGCTGGGATTCCATCAGACCCTGAGGCTTTGTTATTTTTCATCTGTTTGATGGCAGTAGCTACCTCCTCCAGGGATGAAGGATAGCTGAGGTTGGTCAGCTCTGGATGCTGAGGGCCTGCTGGGTAGTCAGGACATCCTCGTCGGTAATTCGGTTGAGCAGTGAATGGTAGTGCTCTTTCCAGCGCTGAAGGAGGACTTCATTGTCTTTAATTATGAAGTTACCAACGGATGAGCGGAGGGGGGCTGCATCACGAGTGATTGGCCCATAAATGTTTTAGTGGAATTAGCAAATTCGCACCTCTTGTACTGATTTGCAAATTTTTGCATTTCACATGCTTTATTTTTAAACGGGTCGTTTTTTAGAATGCGAAGTTCCTGCTAGGTCGCCGCTTTCGTCTTGCGGAAGGTATCAGCTTTGGTCCGAGACTGAGGGTTGTTCTGCCAGTTAGTGAAAGCAACATGTTTATCATCGACGAGTACATTGATTGCCGGGTCATTTTCATCAAACTAGTCCTGGTGTATTCTTTCGATCTGGCCGAGGGTCTCTGCAGGTTTTTGTCATGACAGTGTTGAGAATATCCCATTCAGCACTGGGATTTGCGTTGTTTGCTGTTGGGTTGTTTATCAGCCCACGTTCGAGCTGCTCTCTGAAAGCATGTGCTACCGCTGGATACTCCAGACGCTTAGTGTTAAAACCTCTTCTGGAGGCTTGCTGCCTTAATCGTATTAGGGCGCCGGGAAGTGAGAGCTTGGCTCTGACAAGCTGATGATCAGTGTCACGGTGGTCTAAGCCACTTATGGCACGGGTGATGAGGACATCTCGGCGATCTCTTTCTCTGACAATGATGTAGTCAATGAGATGCCAGTGTTTAGATCGTGGGTGTTGCCACGAACCTTTGAACTTGTCGGCCTGCCTAAATTAGGTATTGATGATAGTGAAGTTGTGTGCACCACACTTGCTGAGGGGGTGTCGGCCGTTGGGAATACATTTGCCTAGTCTATTTCTCCCTATGGTTCCCTGCCAAATGTTAGCATCTCTGCCAACTCTGGCATTGAAGTCACCAAGGAGCACAACCCTGTCTTCTCTGGGGATAGAGGCTAGCACTCTGTCGAGGTCGGCATAAAAGGCCCCCTTAATGTCATCCTTTGCATCTAGTGTTGGGGCGTATGCACTGACGAAAAAGACATGACGTGAGTGATTCAGTGGGACTGGAAGTGTCATGAGGCGCTCGTTGATCGCAATAGGCATTTCAGTTAGCCTGTGTAGGATACGTTGGCGGATAGCAAAGTCAATTCCATAAATGCTGTTTCTCTCCTCAGCAAGCTTACCCTTACAGAAAAAGATATAGGCAGACCCCCGTTCTGTGATTTGACCCTCATCTGGGAGCCGGGACTCACTAATGGCTGCTAAGTCGATGTTATACCTAGCCAGCTCTTTTGCCACAAAGGCAGTTCTTCTTTCAGAATGCTCAATTGTGCCAGTATCCAGAAGGGGTCCTGACATTCCATCCAGCGACCATAAGAGGTTGTATAGTTTGTTTTTGATTGGAACTGTGATTATGGTTGTGTTTTCGACCGCATAAGGATAACCCTACTGGGTGCGGTTGCCCAGTCAGATTTGCATTTTAGGCAGGCTATGTTTAGGGCACCTTTTCTAGCCCCCTCCCCATGTGGGGTGACCAGAGTGGCTCCTCGAAAGGTCTGCTCAGTCGCACAGACAGGACCGGATTGGACTGCTGCCTAGATCACCATCTTACACACCACCTACTACTTCAACACACCATCTAACACACTAACACACTATCACACCATCTAACACACACTAAAGGCTGTCTTCCCCCACAGGCTTGTTAGAGGAACCTGTCTCACCTGACGAAGGAGAAGCGACCAAGAAGGCCAAATTGTTCTACTCTGCCTGTATGAATACCAGTAAGTCGGGTGGAGGATGTGGGTGGAAGGTGGAGGGTGTGGGTGGAGGTTGATGGGTGTAAGTGGAGGGTGTTGGCAATGGGTGGGGGTGAAGGGTTTGGGCGGGGGGTTGATGGGTGTGGGCGTTGGGCGGAGTGTGTGGACTGTGGAAGTTGTGAGCCGTGGATGGAGGGTGGAAGTTGTGGGCAGTGGATGGAGGGTATGGACGGTGGGTGGAGGGTGTGGTTGGTGGGTGTGGGCGGTGGGTGGAGGATGTGGGTGAAGGGTGTGGGAGGTGGGTGGAGGGATAGTGGAGGTGAAATGTGGATGGGATGGAGTTGGCGCAGAGTTAGGTGGAGTTGAATGATGGTGGGTGGAGAGTTGGGTGGAGTTGGATGGTGGTAGGTGGAGGGAGGAGGAACGAGAGAGTGAGGGTGGAGTAGGAAGAAAGAGATAGGAAATACAGGGAATAAAGAAAGTAAAGTAAAGGAGAGAAAGAGAGTACACTCCCTCCCTCTCTTCCCACTCCCCCTCTCTCCCCATTCTCTCCCTCTCTTCCCCCCCTCTCCTTCCCTCCCCCTGAACTAGTATGTGACCTTGAGGGTAATAATGTCCAGGGCCGGTGTTGATAGCCCTGATGACCCTGGGGAGGGGGGGGGGGTATAGCCTAAAGACGAACACTTATGAGAGAGAGAGAGAGAGAGAGAGAGAGAGAGAGAGAGAGAGAGAGAGAGAGAGAGAGAGAGAGAGAGAGAGAGAGAGATGGGCGTAGTAAGGTGAAGCAGCCATGAAGTATAATGTCCCACGTCATAAAGTGCAATAGATTGTTAAGTAAGTAATAGAAGATAGTTAAGAAATAATCTGCTGTGTATAATAGAGTCTTAAGTAAGTTGTAGTAAAGTGTTTTCAGTACTTTGTCTTCTAGTTTAAAGTGCAATAGTATTTTAAGTAAGTTGTAGTAAAGTGTTTTGAGTACTTTGTCTTCTAGTTTAAAGTGCAATAGTATTTTAAGTAAGTTGTAGTAAAGTGTTTTGAATAGGGGTTCTTATAAGCTAAAATTGCAATACAGTTTTAAGTGAGTCGTGTTAAATTAACTTCATGCACCCGTCAGGTGAGATCGAGTCTACGGGAGATGCACCTGTAATCGCGGTACTGAACTCTCTTGGTGGGTGGCCTGTGACATCTCCTAACTGGACGCTGCCGGATTTTTCGGTGGAGACCCTCATAGGCAGGATGCGGGGGCAGCTCAACCAAGGAGTGCTCATCGACCAGTGGGTGGGGCCTGATGACAAGAACTCCTCCGTCAACGTCATACAGGTGAGAGACTCCTACCCCCCCCTACCCCCGAACACCTGGGTGACACCTGTCTAATTAATGGTATTGTAGTCGTTTTAGGCTGTATTATGGTTTGTTATAGTTCAGAATTATTTAATGGTTGTTGTTACTTTATGTTACATGGTTAGTTATTAGGTCACAGATTAAAGGTTATATTATGTCACAAGTGTTATTTAAGGTTACATTATATCAGTGTTGTTAAAGGTTGTTATATTATGTCACAGAGTTATAAAAGGGTCAGCTCATCATAGTTCATAGGCATGGTTTATTTACATCCTGGCGAGCACAGTAGTTAAAGCAACCTCACTACTGTAGATGGCGAAGAAATACAATTGTTGACTCACTTGGAAATACAGTCTTGGTGTCATTTCTGAGTAGATTCCCGAGAAATAACTTTATTTAATCAATCACAAATAAATGGCATAGAATTAGACATGCATTTGTTTACTAATTTGAATGTAGTTGTATCACTTCCCAATAGATGGCTAAGCGATAATTTGTATTTATTTATTCATATTTGGGTGATAGAGAGTTCTCACAAAATGGCCTCACGGTTTATTTAGTTGAATTTAAATGTACCAGAAAGACCGGAAGTGACGTCCTCGGGCCTGAAGTGAGTAGAGACAGAGAATGAAACTCTAAACCTAAAATTTCTAGGCGGGTGTAAATAATTGTAAATATACCAGAAGTGATGTCAGAGAATCTCCAATGACATCACCTCCCAGAAAGTGACGCCATTGAATCTCCAGTGACATCACCTAGCAAAAAGTGACGTCATTGAATCGCCAGTGACATCACCTATCAGAAAGTGGCGTCATTGAATCGCCAGTGATATCACCTCCCAGAAAGTGACGCCATTGAATCTCCAGTGACATCACCTAGCAAAAAGTGACGTCATTGAATCGCCAGTGACATCACCTAGCAAAAAGTGACGTCATTGAATCTCCAGTGACATCACCTGCCAGGAAGTAGCGCCACAGATCCGGAAGTAGTATTGGTCTTTCAAATTAAATAACTAGATATCAAGGCCGTTCATTTTGTCACATATTCAAGTGAGTTTTGCAGTGTTGGTATAGAGATGTGCGTATGATTTCAACAAGTGTTATCTAGTGTCAACAAGTGTTAACTAGTGTCAACAAGTGTTAACTAGTGTCAACAAGTGTTATCTAGTGTCAACAAGTGTTATCTAGTGTCAACAAGTGTTAACTAGTGTCAACAAGTGTTATCTAGTGTCAACAAGTGTTAACTAGTGTCAACAAGTGTTAACTAGTGTCAACAAGTGTTATCTAGTGTCAACAAGTGTTATCTAGTGTCAACAAGTGTTATCTAGTGTCAACAAGTGTTAACTAGTGTCAACAAGTGTTATCTAGTGTCAACAAGTGTTATCTAGTGTCAACAAGTGTTAACTAGTGTCAACAAGTGTTATCTAGTGTCAACAAGTGTTATCTAATGTCAACAAGTGTTATCTAGTGTCAACAAGTGTTATCTAGTGTCAACAAGTGTTATCTAGTGTCAACAAGTGTTATCTAGTGTCAACAAGTGTTATCTAGTGTCAACAAATGTTATCTAGTATCAACAAGAGTTATCTTGTGTCAACAAGTGTTATCTCGTGACAACAAGTGTCAACAAGCGTTATCTGAAGTCAACAAGTGTTATTTAGTATCAGTAAGTGTTACGTAGTGTCAGCAAGTGTTATCCCGTGTTATCTGGTGTCAAAATGTGTTAGCTTGTGTTATCTATCAAGTATCAACAAGTGCTGTACCGTGCTATCTACTGCCAGCAAGAAGTGTTATACTGTGCTATCGCGTGTCAGCAAGTGTTATCTAGTGTCAACAAGTGTTATCCTGTGTTATCTAGTGTCAACAAGTGTTATCCTGTGTTATTTAGGGTCATAATTTTCTTTTTGTCTTCATTCAGTAATTTTATCCTGTTCATTATTATTATTATTATTATTATTATTATTATTATTATTATTATTATTATTATTTAAATGTTTGCCCTTACTATTACCTTTAATAACTTGTAATACCATCTAATAATTCTGTAACCAATAGTTATCCTGTAATCTGCAATGACCTGTAATTATTCTGTGATCAGTAATGACATTTATACTGTGACCCGCAATGATTCAGTGGCCTGTAATGACCCTGTGACCACTAATTATTCTATGACCTGTAATGGCCTCGATTGAGTGTGACCTGTAATGACCATTAATTGTACCATGACTTGTAATGACCTTTAATTATTCTGTAACTTGTAATGATTGGTTCTGGTATAGACAGTACAGTGTTGACTTCTAACTACCTGTAGTGGCCCATGATGAACTGTAATAACCCACGATGACCTGTAATGACTCAAATTGACCTGCAATGTCTCACGATGGCTTTGATTACCCAGGATGACCTGTGATGATCACTAATGACCTTATATAACCCACGAGGATCTGTAATAACTTTAGATGACCTGTAATTACCCAAGGATGACCTCTAATGACCCTAAATGACCTGCAATGGCGCCAAATGACCTGCAATGACGCCAAATGACCTGTAAGGACCAATAATGACCTGTTGTCCTTCTCTCCAGCTAGACCAGATGGCTCTGGGTCTCTCCAGCCGCGACTACTTCTTAAGGACTAACTCTACCCGCCGAGCCCTCGATGCCTACGTCAAGTATGTACTAGAGTGTGACCTTGTTTGAGGGTGACCTAGTGTGTGGGGGTGAAATGTTGTTAGGGTGACCTTGTTTGAGGGTGACCTAGTGTGTGGGAGTGAAGTGTTTTTGGGGTGACCTTGTTTGAGGGTGATCTAATCTAAGGTCAACCTAGTCTAAGGTTCATACACACACACACACACACACACACACACACTAGGATGTAGGTCAGAGTAACAACCGTAATTATCAGAAGCAAGACCAGAGGGAGGAATGTAAAGTGTGTGTGTGTGTGTGTGTGTGTGTGTGTATGTGTGTGTGTGTGTGTGTGTGTCCAACTTTCTATTCTATGAATGTGTGTTTGTAAATAAAAATAATGATGTAATATTAATAATTAGCTAAATAATAATAATAATAATAATAATAATAATAATAATAATAATAATAATAATAATAATAATAATAATAATAATGGATAATAATAATGAAAATAATAATGATTATATACTGATAGTGGTGATGATAATAATGTTGATTATAATGCTGATAATGATGATATTAATTATGTTGGTGGTGGTAATAATGATGATGATGATGATAATGATGATGATGATGATGATGAGCGGTTTTTTGACAAATACACGAGTCATGAGCTGAACGTATACAGAAGATATGGGGAGGGTCACTTAACAAAGAATACCACCACAGTTACAGTATACAAGTGAGATAGGCAAGGAGTGAACACACAAGGAGTGAACACACAAGGAGTGAACACAAGGAGTGAACACACAAGGAGTGAACACACAAGGAGTGAACACAAGGAGTGAACACACAAGGAGTGAACACAAGGAGTGAACACACAAGGAGTGAACACAAGGAGTGAACACAAGGAGTGAACACACAAGGAGTGAACACAAGGAGTGAACACACAAGGAGTGGTCACACAAGGAGTGAACACACAAGGAGTGAACACACAAGGAGTGAACACACAGGGAGTGAGCACACAAGGAGTGAACACACAAGGAGTGAACACACAAGGAGTGAACACACAAGGAGTGAACATACAAGGAGTGAACACACAAGGAGTGAACACACAAGGAGTGAACACACAAGGAGTGAACACACAAGGAGGGAACATACAAGGAGTGAACACACAAGGAGTGGTCACACAAGGAGTGAACATACAAGGAGTGAACATACAAGGAGTGAACACACAAGGAGTGAACACACAAGGAGTGAACACAAGGAGTGAACACACAAGGAGTGAACACACAAGGAGTGAACACACAAGGAGTGAACATACAAGGAGTGAACACACAAGGAGTGAACACACAAGGAGTGAACACACAAGGAGTGAACATACAAGGAGTGAACACACAAGGAGTGAACACACAAGGAGTGAACACAAGGAGTGAACACACAAGGAGTGAACACACAAAGAGTGAACACACAAGGAGTGAACATGCAAGGTGTGAACATACAAGGAGTGAACACACAAGGAGTGAACACACAAGGAGTGGTCACACAAGGAGTGAACATACTAGGAGTGAACACACAAGGAGTGAACACAAAATATCTACGAGTTATTGATGATGTGTACAATGGTTGGGGTGGGGCTGTTCTTGTAGCGATCAGTACGTGGTCGGTGGGGGTTGAGTAGCAGCCAAGGGAGAAGACCAGGCAGGGGAAACATAGTCGATCAACTATAGGAAGTATGTACTGTACGGTGATCTCAGACACAGGAAGTCCAAGACCTTGAGACGACGAAGGAGGTGGAGAGGACAACGGCATGACTTAACGGCTGTACAGTGATTTCCAGGTGTTTGTTTTCTATAGTGACGCCGAGGAGCTTGGTGGAGTCCAGAGTGTTGATGTGCATAACCTTGGTCTTGGTGTGGTTAATGGTGATTTGGTTTGTGGTAAACTAATTCTATAGCTTTTTCAGTGTGTGTGTGTGTGTGTGTGTGTGTGTGTGTGTGTAACAAAATTCATCGCCATTGTGAGGCAACTCCACGATGGCTTGAACGGCAATGTCCTGCACAGTGGCACCCAGTCTGAGTTCTTCCCCATCCAAACCGGGGTAAAACAAGGATGTGTACTGGCACCAACTCTCTTTTCTATTTTCTTGGCTGCCTTCCTTACCCGTGCCAGTGCCAATTTAGCCAGCGGGGTGGATATCCAGTACAGGATGAAGGGTCTTTTCAAAATAAGATGACTCCAGGCAGGAACAAAGGTGTCGGCAGCTTCCATTACTGAACTTCAGTGTGCAGACGACCTCACCCTTGTTGCTCACACTGAACGTGACCTACAGGAGATGCTGAACACCAACACAGATGCGTATGCACACTTCGGCCTTGAGGTGAATGTATGTAAGACTCGGATTCTCTTTCAGCCTGCCCCTGGTTCAGACACACCTCCACCATCCATCCAGCTTAATGGCACTACCCTCTCTAATGTTACCCACTATCAGTATCTTGGCTCCCACCTGTCCACCACGACGGACATCGATGAAGAGACTCAACATCGGATCAGATGTACATCTCAAGCCTTAGGCAGACTCCGTACCCGTGTCATCAGCTGCAGGGAGCTGAAATTATCTACAAAGTTGCACGTATATATAGCAGTGGTCCCCTCCCCCCCACTTGCTATATGGCAGCGAGACATGGGTCACATGCAGGAGGCACCTCAAGACACTTGAAAACTTCCACCAACGTATTCTACATTCCACCCTCCGAGTTCGCTAGGAAGACAAGAGAACAGATGCCAGTATTCTTGCTGACACCAACTGTAGGAGCATTGAGACTACCATAATCCATGAACAACTACTCTGGACTTTACAGTCACCTAACGAATAGTAAACGCAATGCTGACGGACAACTGAAAAGGTATAAGGATGGTCTTAAGACAAACCAGAAAAGTGCCAAATCGATCCCCTCACCTGGGAGACGATTACTCCACACCGTAATGCTTTGAGGAGCACCACACGAGAAGGTGTCAATACTTTCGATTTAGCCCGACTGCATACCGAGGCAGACAAGTGCCAACGCCGGAAAGACGCTGTCGCCGTCCCTCCCGCACTAGATGTAGCCCTCGACACGTGCAACGTCTGTGGACGACCCTGCAGTTCCCGTATCGGCCTCTCGAGTCACCTCAGAGCTCACCAACGAAGGTGACATCCTTAATAACTCGTATCATTGTATCATAGCTGGATGATCGTTATACTCGATTCCGAGTGACAGCTAAGTAGTAATAGTAGTAGTAGTGTGTGTCTGTGTGTTTGTAGTAGTATGAGTAGGACGTATGAGAGAGAGAATCCAGAACGTGGATCAAGGCAGCTTCACTCCTCTGGTGTTCACAACCTCTGGCAGGATGGGGGCCTAGTGCAAGGTGCTTCTACGAAAGACTCTGGCCGAGGTGATAGCAGAACAGAAGCAGCAGCCCAGAAGCTACGCATTGGCTTGGTTGAGGTGTCGCCTAAGCTTCCCTCTACTCAGGTCTTCATTGCTCTGCCTCAGGGGAACAAGATCATATGTCCATAAGCCAACAACAGTCACAGACATAGACTACGAGGAAACAGTCACTGAATGCTGAATAGATCTGTGGCTTGACTAATTCAGCTTTGGTAGTTACTTGTGTATTAGAATAGTTAGGTGATAAAATGGTGGAGAAGGTATGGCTATAAGGGGAGGCTGGAGACCATAAAACAGAAGTAGTAGCAGTGTGTGTGTGTAATGATGATAATAATTAACGGTTTATTGAGGACATGGCATCAAACGGCTGAAAATATACAATGAACAGATGATAAAGATTACATTGACGTGTGTGTGTGTGTGTGTGTGTGTGTGTGTGTGTGTGTTCCAACTTCCTGTATTCACTGTATGTGTGTGTGTGTCTTCAGGTTCATGACGGACGTGGCGGAGCTGGTGGGCGCTGATCGGGAAGAAGGAGCCGAGGAGTTACAGGAGGTGCTGGCCCTGGAGACACGCCTGGCTAATGTAAGACTCCCTCCCTCCCTCCCTCCCTCTGACCCTTCCTCTCCCTCCCTCCCTCCCTCTGACCCTTCCTCTCCCTACCTCCTTTCCTCCCTCCCTCCTTCCTTCTGATCCTCCCTCCCTTCCTCTCCCTCCCTCTGACCCTTCCTCCCTCCCTCCCTCCCTCTGACCCTCCCTTCCTCTCCCTCTCTCCCTCTGACCCTTCCTCCCTCCCTCCCTCCCTCCCTCCCTCCCTCCTTCCCTCCTTCCTTCTGATCCTCCCTTCCCCCTCCCTCCATTCCCCTTCTTTCCTCTGACCCTCCTTTTCTTTCCCTCCCTTTCTTCGGTTCTCTCTTCTGCTTCCCCCATACTCTTCCTCCCTCCCTCCCTTCCTTCCCCCATCCCTCCTCCCTCCCCCCAGCCGTGGTACTCTTCCTGGTTTGTGTCTTACTGTGTGTGTGTGTGTGTGTGTGTGTGTGTGTGATATCTCTCTCTCTCTCTCTCTCTCTCTCTCTCTCTCTCTCTCTCTCTCTCTCTCTCTCTCTCTCTCTCTCTCTCTCTCTCTCTCTCACACATATTAAACAATTGACACTTTTTAATTAGTCAGTAATTTTGTTGAGTCTCTCTTCACCCAAACAAGTCCATAAACTCCCTGGAATCTTCATTATCAACTCCCTTAAAAAGTTTCAGTATTCACCCTCAACAAACACCCGTCAACATCAACCAACACCCAACAACACCCGTTAACACACACTATCACCCACCAACACCCGTCAACACCAACCAATACCCACCACAACTCAACACCCGCCAACACCCACCAACACCCGTCAACACCCGCCAACACCCGTCAACATCCACCAAAATCCGTCAACACTCAATACATATTAACACCTTCTACCTCACCTCCCGTAGGCGACGATGCCGGAGGCTGACCGTCACGACACTGGGAGTAACTACGTGAAGCTCAGTTTGGCGGAGTTGATGGCGGAGGTGCCGGAGTTCAACTGGTTAGACTACCTGTCCGCCTTCCTCAAAGAGAAACTGACCCCACACGAGCCAATAGTCGTGTACTCTATGCCCTACCTCAAGCGTCTGGCTAAGATAATGGTCACTACTGATAAGAGGTAGGTGAGGTGAGGCAGATGGTGGTGAGGTGAGGCAGATGGTGGTGAGGTGAGGCAGATGGTGGTGAGGTGAGGCAGATGGTGATAAGATGAGGTGAGGCAGGTAAGGTGGTGGTCATGAAGAGAGGGGTAGGTGCATGAGTGGTGGTGGTGGGTGATGGGGTCTGATGGGTTAGGTGATGGTGGGTAGTGGTGGACGGGAAGGGATGGAGGTGGTTGGGGAATAGGTGATGGAGGGGAGAGGTAAGGGGTGGTGTGGGTGGTGGAGGGAAGGGGTAAGTAGATGAGTGGTGGAGGGAAGGGGTAGGTGGATGGGTGGTGATGGGAAGGGGTAGGTGGATGGGTGGTGGAGGGAAGGGGTAGGTGGATGAGTGGTGGAGGGAAGGGGTAGGTGGATGGGTGGTGAAGGAAAGGGGTAGGTGGATGGGTGGTGGGGGGAAGGGGTAGGTGGTTGGGTGGTGTTGGGAAGGGGTAGGTGGATGGGTGGTGGAGGGAAGGGGTAGGTGGATGGGTGGTGGGGGGAAGGGGTAGGTGGATGGTTGGTGGAGGGAAGGGGTAGGTGGATGGGTGTGGGAGGGGAGGGGTAGGTGGTGGAGGGAAGGGGTAGGTGGATGGGTGGTGGAGGGAAGGGGTAGGTGGATGGGTGGTGGAGGGAAGGGGTAGATGGATGGGTGGTGGAATGGAGGGGTAGGTGGTGGAGGGGAGGGGTAAGTGGATGGGTGGTGGAGGGAAGGGGTAGGTGGATGGGTGGTGGAGGGAAGGGGTATGTGGATGGGTGGTGGAGGGAAGGGGTAGGTGGATGGGTGGTGGAGGGAAGGGGTAGGTGGATGGGTGGTGGAATGGAGGGGTAGGTGGTGGAGGGGAGGGGTAGGTGGATGGGTGGTGGAGGGAAGGGGTAGGTGGATGGGTGGAGGAGCGGAGGGGTAGGTGGATGGGTGGTGGAGGGAATGGGGTAGGTGGATGGGTGGTGGTGGGAAGGGGTAGCTGGATGGGTCGTGGTGGGAAGGTGCAGGTGGATGGGTGTGGGTTGGGAGGGGTAGGTGGTGGAGGGAAGGGGTAGGTGGATGGGTGGTGGAGGGAAGGGGTAGGTGGTGGAGGGAAGGGGTAGCTGGATGGGTGGTGGAGGGAAGGGGTAGGTGGATGGGTGGAGGAGCGGAGGGGTAGGTGGATGGGTGGTGGAGGGAAGGGGTAGGTGGATGGGTGGTGGTGGGAAGGTGTAGGTGGATGGGTGTGGGTTGGGAGGGGTAGGTGGTGGAGGGAATGGGGTAAGTGGATGGGTGGTGGAGGGAAGGGGTAGGTGGATGGGTGGTGGTGGGAAGGGGTTAGTGGATGGGTGTGGGAGGGGAGGGGTAGGTGGTGGAGGGAAGGGGTAGGTGGATGGGTAGTGGAGGGAAGGGGTAGGTGGATGGGTGGTGGAGGGAAGGGGTAGGTGGATGCGTGGTGGAGGGAAGGGGTAGGTGGATGAGTGGTGGTGGGAAGGGGTAGGTGGATGCGTGGTGGAGGGAAGGGGTAGGTGGATGAGTGGTGGTGGGAAGGGGTAGGTGGATGGGTGGTGGTGGGAAGGGGTAGGTGGTTGGGTGGTGGAGGGAAGGGGTTGGTGGATGGGTGGTGGTGGGAAGGTGGGTATTTATTTAAAAATATTAATTTTGCCACTTAAGCAGCTAGTTTATTGTGCACTCCATACTCATCTTGTGAGCGGTAGGCAAAGGGATTACAGAGTAGAGTTTACAAAGGGTGGGGTGGGGTGGTGGAAGGGAGGGGTATGAGGCGGAAGGGAGGGGTAGGTGGGTGGGTGGTGGTTGGGTGGGATCGAGAGGGGTGAAAGAAGATTAGAGGTGGGGGAAGGAAGTTATAGTTTGGAAATTGAAGAAATTTAGTTGGAGGTAGGAGAGGGCGGGCTGACCGCCCTGCTGTAGGTTAACTAAGCTAATAGTGTGTTAGGGTTGTGTCCTGGGTTTGTCATTGTCTGTCGGTACACGCACTAGACAGCCTACCCTATTCAATATATGGATGTTTTGAGGGCCTTATTTCATATTCCGCCGACCCTAATGGCGGATGCTGGTCTAGGGAGTTTGTCTATTGCCTGGCCGTATAGATCGGGGGTGGTAATGGACCTTTTGAGATTTGGTAACCTTTTAGGACCCATGTATGGTTGTTGTCGTTGTCTGGCGGGAGTCTTTGAAGGAGTTCTTGCTCTGATCGTTCTATCTTTTGCCAGACTCTGCTGGCCAGGGTGTGCAGCTGCTGGTTGATGGGTTTTATTCTCAGGTCTCTATGTATCTCGGCTGTGGTTCAGGTGAAGGGGTATCTTTCACCTGTGACGAATCTCAGGCTTCAATTTGCACTACCTGTAATTTTAATAATTGGATGGTGCTCATAGTATGAAGAGGTACTGCTGGATAAGTTAATATCTGTATGATAAGTGATGTAACCAGGCGGAGTTTTTTTCTCAGGAAACGCATTAAGACGGTATAGTTTTTTTTCAGCTCTCTTTTTTGCCTTTTCCTTCCTGGTGTGGACATAATGTGAGTAACCTGTCGTGGATATATTCAGGCCCAGGAGGGTGCCTCTATTTGTAGGTGGTGGTGATGGTGGTGGGGTGGTGTAAGTGGGGTGGAGTAGATGGTGGGGTGGGGTGGGGTTAGTTGTGTTGGGGTGGGGTTAGTTGTGTTGAGGTGGGATAGGCGGTGGACGGGAGGGATAGATGGGTAGTTTTAGGTGATAGTAAAGAGGGGTAGGTAAATGGGTGGTGAGGTAGGATAGGAGACAGAGGGGAAGGGGACGTCATGAGGGAAGAGTAGGAAGGGAATGGTAGAGTAAGGAGGGGCTGGCTGGTATTGACAAAGAACAACACCAGGTATACAAGACCCACTGACGAAAGCCTCACTCCTCCTCCAGAGTTTTGTGGAACTACGTGTTATGGCGTCTAGTGCTAGAGTTCACCCCACACCTAAGTCGAGCTTACCAGGCCAGGAGACACGAGTTCCAGAAGGTGCTCCTCGGCATCCAGTCTGATAGAAATCGCTGGAACCTCTGCATCGAATGGACCAACAAGCGTCTCGGTATGGCTGTCGGCGCCTTGTTTATCAAGGATAACTTTAACCCGGAGAGTAAGGTGAGTGGTGGAGTGTGTCAGGAATTTTTCAAAAATGATTTACGCTTACACATTGATGGTTGGTTGGCCTGCAGATCCCGTGGTAATACAGGAGGTAAAAATACGAGATCTTACTCCATTGCAGCTAATAAACTTAACAGGCTACATTATTAAAACTCTGAAAGATTACGTATGATTGCTGTTTAATTATTATAATTGGAGTCGTCGTCTCAATATATTTTATTACTCGAATCTACGTTACACCATCATAATATGAATTGCACCTGCATATAAGCACCAGTGACAACTCAGCCAAGTTTAGATAGTCTAAGTGTAGGTTATGTATATAAGCTACTGTGCCGAGTAGCAACCCTGTATATAAGCTACTGTGCCGAGTAGCATTTATATATATCATCACGTGGCAAAACTGCACGTTATGTGGCATCATTGCCCCGAGGCTGCCATATGGCAGCCTCGGGGCAATGATGCCACATAACGTGCAGTTTTGCCACGTGATGATATATATAAATGCTACTCGGCACAGTAGCTTATATACAGGGTTGCTACTCGGCACAGTAGCTTATATACATAACCTACACTAAGATATAACAAATATGTGTTTCTTAGGTTAGGTAAAGACAGAAATTAGCTTACATCTCAGGCAAACAAGGCTCATTAGTCATTACCTGTACTATCATTTCCTCGAATAAAATACTGTATTTGATTTAGTTTTTTAATTACTCTTAATGATATACCTCACCTCTGATATATAAAAATAAATAAAAATTGTGAAGAAAGAAAAATATTAGTTAAAAACATATGAGCAATATTTCATAATTATATATTTTATTTTGGTCCACTGATTGTTGTCAAATGGACGTATCTAGTTCAGGTAGAGTCTTAAGTGTTATTTTAATGCCATGATGGATGTTCTGATTGTTTTTATTTTATTTTACTTCTCCCTCCTCTATTCTATACTTCCTCTGTCCCCCCCTTCTATGTCATCCCTCCTCGATTACTCCTCCTTTCTTGCCACTAACACCGTTCTTGCTACTGCAGGAGACGGCGCTGGAGATGATTCACACGCTAAGGTCAGCCTTCTCAGACCTACTGGAGGAGAACGATTGGATGGACGATGAGACGAGGTCGGTGGCTCGAGAGAAGGCCAACGCTATGAACGAGAAGATCGGCTACCCTGAAATGCTTACTAAACCCAAAGAATTAGCAGAGGAGTACAGGAACGTAGGTCTTTCTCCTGTTGGGGGAGTACCTCTGTGTGTGTGTGTGTGGACAGCTGATGGTATATGACTCCAATAACGAAAGTAAAGTTAGTCCTGAGGTTGAAATTAAAAGTTATATAACTCTTGTTTTTGCAGATTACAGGTAGTTATTGTGAGTATTGTATTACCTGTACGTGTTTTATCATAAGCTGTACAATACAGGTAATGGTTGGTTGAGAATTACTTGCACATGACTTCTGTATGTGTATTTACTTGTTGCGTTACCTATATTACCTGTTGTCTTACCTGTAGTTACCTGTTGAGTGACCCTGATTGACCTCTATATATGTACTTCCCTGTTGAGTGACCCTGATTGACCTGTATACGTATTGTATATGTGCTTCCCTGTTGAGTGACCTGTATTGACCTCCGACAGCTGACCGTAATGGAGAACCAACACCTTCAGAATATGTTCAACTGGCTGAAGTTCGACGCCAGCAAGAACTTGGGGCGCCTGAGGGAGAACGTGAACAAGGCCAAGTGGTCAACCGCACCTGCCGTCCTCAACGCCTTCTATAACCCGAATTTCAACGACATAGGTGAGACCAGGTGTAGGTAGAGACCGCGGAGGGTAGAAGCAATGTAAAGTAGAGACCGTGTAGGGTAGGAGTGTTTTACGTAGAGAATGCATATGATAGAAGAAGTGTGTTAATGTAATGTAATGAGTGAAGGTACAGTAAGAATTTTTAGTAGTAGGATTGCAGAGTGAGGAAAGTTGGTGGCGTGGCCCAATAGTTATATAACTGTTTTAACTGTTCATAGGGGATATCTGCTAAACAACAATTCTAAGTACAGCTATTTACTAGATAACTGAATGGCGTGGCCACATTACTAGATCATTATATTGACGTTACTAGACAATGACTCCCGGACACAAACATGAAATGGATACACTTCCCACCCTATGGATCGCTCTGACAATGACTCACGTGTGACCTGGGGAAGGCCCAGCAGCTGGGGACTCTGAATGCAGGGCCTGGCAAGGCTGGGGAGGGTGGTTCCAGCAGGCGCTGGACACTCTCCTGTGGGAGACTCTGCCAGCTGGGGACTCGGTCCTGGGAGGGAGGTCCTCCTCCCGACCTCGGGACTTGTGACTGAGTGTGACTCCGTCAGGCTCTGGGTTGTGTTTCTCTTGGAAGAAACTGTAGGCCCCTTTTATTGGGGTTTCTCAGGCCGGCAGGTGTCGTCTCCTAATTATTACTGATCTGGGTGTGTTTGGACAGGTGTGTGGTGCTTGGGGGTCACGGGGTGTGGTGTGCTTATCGTGGTACGTAGGCCGGTAATGCCTCCTAATTATTACCAACCTGGGTGTGTCTGGCCAGGTGTGTTTATTCAGGTGTTGGTTTACTGACTAGAAGGCAGTTTATTAGATTAATAAGGTCATGTCGCCTGTTCTCCCATCACACGGTGGCGAGAACTCCTTTTCCCTTCCTGACCATGACCTTTGTTGGGTCAGTTCTTAATCTCATTTATTTACTGTAGGATGGATCGACTTAAGTGGATGTACACTTGCTCCATTAGTTACTGCTATACATATTGTTGTTCTACTGGGCTGTACGCTTTGATTTGATACACAATCATTATACCTCCCGCCAAGACCAAAGCTTCCATACCAGAGAACTGATGACTCATAAAGACAGTGATCATGGTAATATCATGTGCAGTATCTAGAATAGCCCCTGAGGCGATAATGCAACCTCACAATTTGCAAACAATAACCGCTACTGCTTCCCTTATAGTTAATGATATGTATGTTATTTTACTGGCTTTGGAGGTTTGATCTGAAAAAAACTCACTATAGTAAAGTAGAGACCGCGTAGGGTAGACATTATACCAAGCATACTGTAGGTAGAAGCCGTATTAGTGTCTGGTAGAAACCGTGTAAGATTGAAAAAATGTAAAATTAAAGTGAAAGGTAAAGCCAATATGTCAGTGTAAATTAGAAACCGTGTCCATGCCAGATAGAAACCATGTCATTGCCAGATAGAAACCATGTCAGTGTCAGATAGAAACCATGCAGGTGCCAAATAAAAAAACACGCTAGAAACCCTGCTAGAGTAAGGTTGAAACCATACCACATTAATGTAAAGTGAAAATTTTTGTCAACATAGGTAGGAATCACGTTCATTTTTTTAAAGTAGAAACCAGGTCAGTGTTCAGAAAAAATAAACGATATCATTTACGTAGATGTCTTATTAATGGTTCTCTTTATCTTACCACTTCTCTCTCTTCTTCTTCTCTCTTTATCTTTTACAATTTTTCTCTCACTCCCTCCCTCTCTCTCCTTTTTCTGTTTGTCTGCTATACCTTCTCTCTCCCTCCTTCTCTCTGTCTTACTCGTTCCCTTAGTCTCCCTTATAGCCATGTCAACACTATACTCATTACCCACAACATGAAGACGTAACACCGCTTGCTCGCTCTCCTTCCAGTGTTCCCGGCAGGTATCTTGCAGCCTCTCTTCTACTCCCAGCACCTGCCCAAGTCCCTCAACTATGGGGGTATAGGGGTGGTGATCGGGCACGAGATGACCCACGGGTTCGACGACAAGGGGCGACAGTTTGACAAGGAGGGCAACCTGAAACAATGGTGGAACAACCGCACCATCCACGCCTTCAGGTGAGCTGGAAGAGCTTGAACGAATCATTGAGGTATTTAGAAAGAAATGATGTGCACCTATGATTATTTGTTACACACAGCGCGGCTAGTGTACTGTAACTAGAGTGTACTGTAACTCTTGTAACTTGCCTTGTAGTTTCAGCTGGCCAGTTAATGAGTTACTAATAATATCTGTTTGTACTTGTTCAGATTATTTGATGCTCACGTGAACACTCCT
This sequence comes from Homarus gammarus, assembly GCA_958450375.1. Classification (NCBI taxonomy): domain Eukaryota; kingdom Metazoa; phylum Arthropoda; class Malacostraca; order Decapoda; family Nephropidae; genus Homarus; species Homarus gammarus. The sequence continues at coordinate 5,311,432 of CAUDMG010001572.1, forward strand.
TCCTTTATATATTTATTATAAAAATACTCGGTGGAAGCGATCCCTGTTCACACGCAGAGGTCCAGGGTTCGATATGCATTACACGAATTAATGAAATAATGGGCAATGAAGGACAGTTTATCAATTCCTTCTCACGCGCCAGATGACATTCACACGTTCTCCTCACACGTCTAGTTTCAAGGGTCAGCCCTGAGTGGGGAGAGGGCCGGTTCACATTTCCATAATTAGTACTGTCTATTTGTTGACAGAGGCTAATACAGGAACAGTCTCTCTCTTTTCTGTTAGTAAGCTATTCCACCTGCCAGCATTCATGAAACGCCATTATTAGTGCGGACTGGCATAGGAAAGAGAGTACAGCTGCAGGATTAAAAACATTGCTGAATTCTCGACGACCATCACACAGGGAATTATCTGGGTTAATAGAAGAGCGTGTGAAGGTAGAGGTACTCAAGGGAGGGGCCTTTTCTTACGTAGGGCAATCACTTACCCACATTATCTTACAGAGAAGGACCTCAGCGACGCCAAACATCTCGCTTGTAAGTCCCTGGAGAGTTACACTGTACTTGGTGGAATTACAGTAAAGGCAAGAGGGATGCTTTGTTGTCATTTCAGCTGTGCATAATATGACTTAGAATATCTCCGGTCCAGGACAACACCTCAGGTTTCAAAGTTTCTGACACCAATGGTAAAACAGCTCAGAGATATGACCACTTCCTGCACCTGTATAAGGCTGACTGTGGTAAAACTCTCTCTCTGTTGTTGGTCGTGTCACCACCGATCACTGATACTGTCTCGTCCTTCTGGAAGACTGGCGAGGACTGTGTGGCCAAGCTGAGAGGCAAGGAAGGCAATATAATTTTAATGGGATTATAAGGAGTTGTTGAGATCTTGTAATTGTATCATGATTGTAGTTGTGTCCTCTACTCTGATCACAGTCTCGTCTTGCTGCGTTATGTCATCTCTATTCATCCATTTAAAGGATGCCAGGTAGAGAGTGTATGTAATTATTGTGACTTTTTCAGTTATAAATCAATATGTAAACAAAGTGTTATTCCACAGGAAGCGAGCACAGTGTATCATCGACCAGTACTCGGGGTACGAGGTGGAGCAAGTAAACCAGTTCATCAACGGCCGCATGACCCAAGGGGAAAACATTGCTGATAACGGAGGCATTAAGCAGGCGTACAGGGTAGGTCAAAGGTCATGGAGGCACGGTGAGTAGGTTAGGTACTAGATACGTTAAGCATTGCCACTCGTAATGCTAATACCAGGGTAGTGTGAGAAGGTGTGTGGGATTATCATAAAAAACTAAAGGGATATCAGGATGTGTCTGGAGGTATCAGGATGTGTGTAAGAATATCACGACTTGTCACGGTCCTTCTTAGAGCCTCAGGAGCCATAGTGACACCCCCTTCTCCTCCTTACAGGCGTACCGTCAGTGGGTCAAGAGGAACGGTGAGGAGAAGTTGCTGCCAGGGATCAAACTCAACCACGACCAATTGTTCTTCCTCAACTATGCCAGGATCTGGTGTGGCACAATGCGACCCGAGGACGCCCTCTCCAAGATCCGGTCCTCTGTGCACTCCTTAGGGCCTATCCGAGTCCTGGGACCCCTCTCCAACTCCGAGGACTTCGCTAGGTCTTACAACTGCCCCGTCGGAAGTAAGATGAACCCAAAAAAGAAATGCTCCGTGTGGTGAAGAGTTATCTTGAAGAAAAACAAATAAGAAAAACAAGGCAATCCACTCGCGTAATTTTTTTCATGAACGTGAAAATTTCCAGTCGGGGAATAGATGTTTGGTGGCCGGTTGGGTGTTCCTTGATATATAGAGAGATTTAAAATCAACTTCGAAGTTGGATGAATATTTTTTTTTATGGTAGCGAGTTAAGGAGCTCTGAAGGGGTCACAGAAGGAGGTGACCAAGAGCTTTATCCTGGGTCTTGTCTCAGTGGTTGGCTGAAGACTGACCAGGATGAGAGGAAGTAGAAAATGAGAAGATAAAAGATAAACTGAGGGAGATAAGAAGACGGGAAGAAGAAATGAGGAAGATCAAACCAGAACATATTGATAAAGACAAATAGAATTATGAAGTTAAACGAAGACCAAAACAAAATCCTTTGAAATTGCTTAGTTAAAAGGGGGGGGGGGGGTAAGAGATGATGGCATGTTAAAGAAGAGAGAGAAAGAGAGCAAAAGAAAAAGAGAGAAACAGGAGGGCTGGGGCAGTGTTTTCAAGATAGAGTACTGAGTCTTCAGGTAGACAGGGGTAAGTTGGCAATACTGGGGGTGTTGGGACTCTGGGAACTTAACAGGAAGTCAGGGAACTTAACAGGAATTCTGGGGACTTCTTTGAATGTAAAGTTTGGTGTAATAAAAATGCTACGAGTTTTTCTTAACGTTTCTCCAGTTTAGTAACTTAGCACCTCAAAAAAATAAAATAAAATAAATAAAAACATGAAAAAAGGCATTACTTCAGGGGTTAGCTTGTAAAGACGCTACACTAAGAGTACAGAAACTATACTACTACTAATAATTACTAATAAAATAAATAATAGACTAACTATGCTCCTATTTAGTTAGACATATTTACCTAAAGAAAAACTAAAATAAACTCAAAGAAAAAAAATATCACTTGGTGCTGAAAGAAAAAAAGGTAGATTGTTTTGATTTAATATATATTGTCCTTGGGTACTTTTGTGGGGGGGTGGGGGGTCTGATTTTTTTATTTAATTTTTCGGACGTATTTTTAATGAGGAAAAAATTTGGGGCTGAAAAATACGACTGTTCACTTAATGGGAGCATCATTCTTGTGTACATATCTCTCTCATGGATACTCAAAGATGCGTTTTCTATTTTTACGTAGTATTATCTCACTTGTCGACGATGGTTCTGTCTTGATGTCGTCTCAATATCTAAGATATTTTTTTTTTTCTTCATATTTCGAAAGTTTTTTTTCTCTCTCTCGCTGTGTGGGTTATTGTGACTTAGTAGTGAGTAAGTGTAGTGGGCCGGGAGGATGTAGCGGATTCTACGTGTATGAGGGTAAGACGTGTGGTGATTGGTGCGTCCGTTCGTACATCCGTCCGTCCCAGTGATGTTATGTTTCTATTCCCCTCTACACCTAAGATGCTAACCTTACTTAACCTGGCCTAAATTATCCTAACCTAACCTACCTGACGTGTCCTGACCTGACCTAGCGTACCCTGGCGTATCCTAATCTGACCTAACCAAGCATACCTGAACCTAGCCAAACCTACCCTAAATCTCATCCATTCTTATCGTACATGAAATAGCCTTTTACCTCAGCCTAACCTAATCTAACCTAACCTCTCTTACCCATAGCACTAGACAGCGGCGGTAGGCAGCGTATCAGACGACAGTACGTGTGGGGACCAAGCAACGCACTTCATATGCCCGGGTACACGTGGATCTTGCTCTGCATTATGAAGGGGGGGGGGGAGGGGGTCCTCGCCCACAACCCACCTTCCCCCCACCCACTCTTCCCCCACACTCATATTTATTATTTTCATGGTCGACTAGAGTTTAGTGATGATGGAGAATTTATTGATTTAAATGATAAAGAGAAAGGTTTAGACTAAGACAACATTATAAAAAAAAATATTAAGTGAAAACACATATCATATTTTGTGATGTCGGAAAACCCATCTCTCGGTACCTTGAGGTGAAGAACCCCGACTGGTCCTTCCTCTTGTGTTATAACGTCGAGTTGAACCGCAAATGGTTCTCCCTCCTGTCTGTTATAACGTCGAGTTGAACCACGAATGGTTCTCCCTCCTGTCTGTTATAACGTCGAGTTGAACCACGAATGGTTCTCCCTCCTGTCTGTTATAACGTCGAGTTAAACCACGAATGGTTCTCCCTCCTGTCTGTTATAACGTCGAGTTGAACCACGAATGGTTCTCCCTCCTGTCTGTTATAACGTCGAGTTGAACCACGAATGGTTCTCCCTCCTGTCTGTTATAACGTCGAGTTGAACCACGAATGGTTCTCCCTCCCGTCTGTTATAACCGCGTTGAACCACGAATGGTTCTTCCTCCCGTCTGTTATAACGTCGAGTTGAACCCCGAATGGTTCTCCCTCCTGTCTGTTATAACGTCGAGTTGAACCCCGAGTGGTTCTTCCTCCCGTCTGTTATTACGTCGAGTTCTTTCATTCTTTTTTTATCCCGTATACTTATAATAATTCTCTACTACCTCTATATCGCCTTTTTCTCGTCCCTCAGCACCGAGCTATACACTACACTCTGGCCAGGTAGGTCGGCCTCACTTGTCTCGTTGAATATTGATGATTTTGTAACTTAAACCGATCATACGACTGAGAGGGGACACTCTATTGCTTTTGAAATTCGTGGTGTTAATTTACCAACAAATGCTCCTCGGTAGTTTTTGATTGGAAATTGTGAGAGGAAGCCAAGACAGTAATATGTAAATCATTAACATTTGAATAGATAAATAAAGAGTAAAATTCAAGGAAAATAATGAAAATGTCTTGATTGCCTGCGTCAGCCTGACCTTAGTTGGGGTGTGACAGTATGGCTGGGTGGCGCTGTGTTATGCTTCCAGATGGCTCTTTGTGCTCTCTGGCTAACGCCTCTCCTCTCTCTCACTACTTATTTTCTTCTCTTCCATTACCACGCCTTTAATGTCTTCCCACTTACCCTCCTCATCTCTCTCCCCTTATTTCCAGTCACCCTGTCACGACCCGTCATAAGTGAGGCAAGACAGCATGGTACTGACTGGACTATGAGAGTCACGTGTCAGGTGAAGGTGTAAGGGTGTCAGAAGTGTCCAGTAAGCCAGGCAAGTCACAAAGTCGAATGGTCCAGCCGCTTCTCTCATTGGGTTGAGGTTCTTAGGCTGCTGTTGTCACATTGTCTCGTCTGTACATGAAGGCTGGGTCTCTCTTGCTCCGTAAAGGTGTTACCGAGATGCTTTTGATAATTAACTTTTTTTCGCCAAGGAAATGTTGTTTTGCTACAATATCAATGATGGAACTTCTTAAGTAATCTCTTGTAAACACACACACACACACACACACACACACACGCAGACAGACACACACACAGACAGACACAATCACACTCACACACAGCCCTGGACAATTTTCAAGGACGACCAGTACAAAGAAAATTATTTGTTTTTATCAGCTATGAGAAAACACGAGCGACAGACAGCGACTCGCCACCAAAACTCTAATTTGAAACATTTGCGAGTCAACTCACGGCGTCAGTCACATTGGTGCAACATTACATATCACAGGTTTTGACACAGCTAAATGTAGCTTGACACTTCTGAGAGTGTTTTGACCCTGACTTGATACTTCATCCTCTGGTTTGACGTCCCTGAGGCTTATTTGACACTAGATAGATACTTATAGGGCTGGCTTGTGATACCCTGGTTTGGCTTGACACTTGTAATGCTGGCTTGATACTCCTGGACGTGGTTTGGCAGTGCGCCTTACTGTCGCCTGTCTCTCTCTCTCCTGTCCTCCCTGATAATGTAACAGGTGCGGTGGGCGTTACCTGGACACACCTCACTACGTATTAACAATTTGTATCATAAATTCCTGTTAGACAGTTAATGTTATGGTGTTGTTCCTCCTCTTATTAAATCCTCTCGGTTTATTGGTTCATGATCAATATTTCTTGAAGGTCATATTATATGTCATTAGGATAATTCACCTTCTGGTCAGGAGTTCGTTGATTCGTCAAAACACATCCCGTTTAACCAATCAACGCCGCCCCTGACGTCATGAAATTGAGTAATAGTGACGTCATCGATCAGCTGGTGAGCTATCCCTCATCCTAATCAAAACCACAGAATTATAAAAAAAAAAATCATTCCATATCATTTTTCGTGTTTCGTTTTTACAACAATCCACTTGGTGACTGTTTCTGTTGTCGATAAACAGACTCATAGACTCTAGTTGTATGTGACGTCATAAAGAGAAATATTTTCATTTTATACTGCTTTGTAACGTGAAAAAATATAAACAATGAAGATTTTTATTGCACAAATTATTGCTTTGTAAATATCTGATGCAATTATTGTCACCAGTTTAGGACATTCACGAAATTAAACGTCAGAATATTGGAGTATTATTTTATTTATACTATCCTGGTGATGGCGATGATGGTGATTATAATAAAATAAATAATCACAATAACAATGATATGATACAATATATTAACCCGTTCGAGGTAAGTAGTAGGAGAGAGGAAAGGGAATACTGTGCTGAAGATGTTGACGAAGATCTGTCCCCACACCAACACACACACCCCAACGAGACAGCTCCTAGTTGACATTCTCCACGCCAAGCGTAACTCTGCCCAGACCTTTGATCAAATCCTGACTGTGATCCCCATAATTCGGCCCTGTACAGTACCTCAGCCTGGATGGTTCACCGTACCAATAAGGAAGCTCCATCAGTATAACAGTGTTGGCGGCTGAGGGTCTTATCAACCGCCTCGTGAGCTAACTCAGTGATCGCCTTCTGGCTCCCCCGTTGAAACTCACTGCATAACATCTCCCTACAGTAGGTTCCATCCTTAGCTGGATGGCGACTTATAGAAATGGATCAAGAAAGAGTACGGTACCCAGCCCCCCACAGTGGATGATGAACGTATGAAATGGAAATTTAGGGTCAAGATTGGCCCTATCCCTCCCCATGGTGACCTCACAGATGATCTCCCTGTATATGCATCTACCTACTCGTCTATTTATCCATCTCATTGCCACCAAGTCCCTGATCTAACTTTCTGCCTCGTTTACACACTACTGCAGGGTCTCAATTGTTTCTCTTACTTTAACAACACAACTTACATATATTGTTTCTAACTCTTGACATTCTTATAATTGTTGCATTTATTTATGGCTATTATCATCATCATCATCATCATCATCATCATCATCATTAGCTATATTTTAATATATTTTCATCCCCAGACCTTAATGTGGGTCATTGAAAAACACCTGAGCCCGGATGAGCTAATGCCCTTAAAAAAAAGAAAAAGATATATAACTATCTACCTATCTATATGGAGGATGACCCAAGGACTAACACAGTATATGGAGGATGACCCAAGGACTAACACAGTATATGGAGGATGACCCGAGGACAAACACAGTATATAGAGGGTGACCCGAGGACTAACACGGTATATGGAGGATGACTCGAGGACTAACACAGTATATGGAGGATGACCCCAAGGACTAACACAGTATATGGAGGATGACCCGAGGACTAACACAGTATATGGAGGATGACCCGAGGAATAACACGGTATAAGGAGGGTGACTCGAGGACTAACACAGTATATGGAGGATGACTCGAGGACTAACACAGTATATGGAGGATGACCCGAGGAGAAACACAGTATATGGAGGATGACCCGAGGACTAACACAGTATATGGAGGATGACCCGAGGACTAACACAGTATATGGAGGATGACCCGAGGACTAATACAGTATATGGAGGATGACCCCGAGAACTAACACAGTGTATGGAGGATGACCCAAAGCCTATCACAGTATATGGAGGATGACCCAAGGACTAACACTGTATATGGAGGATGACCCCAAGGACTAACACAGTATATGGATGATGACCCGACGACTAACACAGTATATGGAGGATGACCCGAGGACAAACACGATATATGGAGGATGACTCGAGGACTAACACAATATATGGAGGATGACCCGAGAACTAACACAGTATATGGAGGATGACCCGAGGACTAACACAGTATATGGAGGATGACCAGAGAACTAACACAGTATATGGAGGATGACTCGAGGACTAACACAGTATATGGAGGATGACTCGAGGACTAACACAGTATATGGAGGATGACTCGAGGACTAACACAGTATATGGAGGATGACCCGAGAACTAACACAGTATATGGAGGATGACTCGAGGACTAACACAGTATATGGAGGGTGACCTGAGGACTAACACAGTATATGGAGGGTGACCCGAGGACTAACACAGTATATGGAGGATGACCCGAGAACGAACACAGTATATGGAGGATGACCCGAGGACTAACACAGTATATGGAGGATGACCCGAGGACTAACACAATATATGGAGGATGACTCGAGGACTAACACAATATATGGAGGATGACCCGAGAACTAACACAGTATATGGAGGATGACCCGAGGACTAACACAGTATATGGAGGATGACCCGAGAACTGACACAGTATATGGAGGATGACTCGAGGACTAACACAGTATATGGAGGATGACTCGAGGACTAACACAGTATATGGAGGATGACTCGAGGACTAACACAGTATATGGAGGATGACCCGAGAACTAACACAGTATATGGAGGATGACTCGAGGACTAACACAGTATATGGAGGGTGACCTGAGGACTAACACAGTATATGGAGGGTGACCCGAGGACTAACACAGTATATGGAGGATGACCCGAGAACGAACACAGTATATGGAGGATGACCCGAGGACTAACACAGTATATGGAGGATGACCCGAGGACTAACACAATATATGGAGGATGAATCGAGGACTAACACAATATATGGAGGATGACCCGAGAACTAACACAGTATATGGAGGATGACCCGAGGACTAACACAGCATATGGAGGATGACTCGAGGACTAACACAGTATATGGAGGGTGACCCGAGGACTAACACGGTATATGGATGATGACCCGAGGAATAACACGGTATATGGAGGATGACTCGAGAACTAACACAGTATATGGAGGATGACCCGAGGACTAACACAGTATATGGAGGATGACCCGAGGACTAACACAGTATATGGAGGATGACTCGAGGACTAACACAGTATATGGAGGGTGACTCGAGGACTAACACAGTATATGGAGGATGACCCGAGGAATAACATGGTATATGGAGGATGACTCGAGGACTAACACAGTATATGGAGGGTGACCCGAGAACTAACACAGTATATGGAGGATGACCCGAGGACTAACACAGTATATGGAGGGTGACCCGAGAACTAACACAGAATATGGAGGGTGACCCGAGGACTAACACAGTATATGGAGGATGACCCGAGGACTAACACAATATATGGAGGATGACCCGAGAACTAACACAGTATATGGAGGATGACTCAAGGACTAACACAGTATATGGAGGATGACCCGAGGACTAACACAGTATATGGAGGATGACTCGAGGACTATCACAGTATATGGAGGATGACCCGAGGACTAACACAGTATATGGAGGATGACCCGAGGACTAACACAGTATATGGAGGATGACCCGAGGACTAACACAGTATATGGAGGATGACCCGAGGACTAACACAGTATATGGAGGATGACCCGAGGACTAATACAGTATATGGAGGATGACCCCAAGGACTAACACAGTATATGGAGGATGACTCGAGGACTAACACAGTATATGGAGGATGACCCGAGGACTATCACAGTATATGGAGGGTGACTCGAGGACTAACACAGTATATGGAGGATGACCCGAGGACTAACACAGTATATGGAGGATGACCCGAGGACTATCACAGTATATGGAGGATGACCCAAGGACTAACACAGTATATGGAGGATGACCCCAAGGACTAACACAGTATATGGAGGATGACTCGAGGACTAACACAGTGTATGGAAGATGACCCAAAGCCTATCACAGTATATGGAGGATGACCCAAGGACTAACACAGTATAAGGAGGATGACCCCAAGGACTAATACAGTATATGGAGGATGACCCCGAGGACTAACACAGTGTATGGAGGATGACCCAAAGCCTATCACAGTATATGGAGGATGACCCAAGGACTAACACAGTATATGGAGGATGACCCCAAGGACTAACACAGTTTATGGAGGATGACTCGATGACTAACACAATAAATGGAGGATGACCCGAGGACTAACACAGTATATGGAGGATGACCCGAGGACTAACACAGTATATGGAGGATGACCCGAGGACTAACACAGTGTATGGAGGATGACTCGAGGACAAACACAGTATCTGGAGGATGACCCGAGGACTAACACAGTATATGGAGGATGACCCAAGGACTAACACAGTATAGGGAGGGTGACCCAAGGACTAACACAGTATATGGAGGATGACTCGAGGACAAACACAGTATATGGAGGATGACCCGAGGACTAACACAGTATATGGAGGATGACCCGAGAACTAACACAGTATATGGAGGATGACCCGAGAACTAACACAGTATATGGAGGGTGACCCGAGGACTAACACAGTATATGGAGGATGACTCGAGGACAAACACAGTATATGGAGGATGACCCGAGAACTAACACAGTATATGGAGGATGACTCGAGGACAAACACAGTATATGGAGGATGACCCGAGAACTAACACAGTATATGGAGGATGACTCGAGGACTAACACAGTATATGGAGGATGACCCGAGAACTAACACAGTATATGGAGGGTGACCCGAGGACTAACACAGTATATGGAGGATGACTCGAGGACAAACACAGTATATGGAGGATGACCCGAGGACTAACACAGTATATGGAGGATGACCCAAGGACTAACACAGTATATGGAGGGTGACCCAAGGACTAACACAGTATATGGAGGATGACCCGAGGACTAACACAGTATATGGAGGATGACCCAAGGACTAACACAGTATATGGAGGGTGACCCAAGGACTAACACAATATATGGAGGATGACCCAAGGACTAACACAGTATATGGAGGATGACCCAAGGACTAACACAGTATATGGAGGATGACCCGAGGACTAACACAGTATATGGAGGATGACCCGAGGACTAACACAGTGTATGGAGGATGACCCAAGGACTAACACAGTAGGGTGTGTCAATTTAGGGGGTGAACTGGCTAAATTGAAAATCGAGTAATTTGGTAGCAATTTATTGTAGTCTTTAAGCATGCAAAACAATATTCTGGCATAAATTTTTTTTTATAATAAGTCCTACCTACATCAAATGGATTTTTAAATGTACATATTTGTGAATTTATAACATAACCAGCGTTTGCACACATGTTACTGTTTCAAGTTTCAAATTATTATATTTTATTATCCGTAGTCTATTTGAAAGTAACCAATGCCTTCATACTCTCTTTGCTTTGGTTTCTTGTCATCAGTAGTCTGCTTGCTATTTGTGCTTTGATGTAACCTTCTCGCCTCTCGTGGCTGTAAACATAGCCCGCTGCTTCTGTGACCATTTTCACACATCTCTCCACACTTTGAGTGTGGGAAGGCCACTTCGGCACCTGCATTGGAGTCTCTTTAAGGTTTCTCAATTCTTGGCTAGTTAGACTTGTTGTCAATGGTGGCTCTAAGACTTCCAAACTCAAGTCAACCAATTCTGACAATTTGGTGGCATTGACGTTTATTGGGGGAACTTTTCTTGAATGAAACGAACAGTCTCCCAACTGGTCGTCATCTATTAGCGTTCCTCTAATCTTTAGAATGACTTCTACAGCCTCGGTTCGGAGATTGGTACATTGACTGCAAAGCATTGCTTGCAAAACTGCTTCTGATCGAGCATACCAAGCGGACCTTCTTGCCACAGGTAACACGATGTCCCTCACTACCCTCCTCTGTGTTCTTACTAGCTGCAATTGAAACAAAAGGTGATTGGGCCCATCCACCCACATAGGATTAAGTTTTACACTAAACCACTGGGGAAGATAAACTCCAATAATAAATTCAACAATTAACCTCAAATTCTTCAGCACTTCGCCCTTCAATTCGTGTTTGGAAATCCAAATCCTGCAGAAACGAAGAGCTGTAGTTAACCAACGGCTGTGACTGACAGGTCCAATCTCCAAGAGAGCCCATGACTGAGGCACTTCTCCTGATCTTATTGCTTGGGCAATACGATAAGCATAGGATTGATCTGTGCTGAGATCTTTGATGACTCCTTCAGACAACGCCGGAAGGGGAGGGCCAACTTCGACCTTTGGAAAGGTTGTATTTATTTCTAGTTGTGTTGCTTCATCCAGCATGATGCCAAGGGGACCTGACCACTTGTTGTTGCTCTTTGTAGGACCATCAAGTTCCTGGATGAGATGACGAAGAGGTAGCTCGCCTGTATGTAAATCACATACAATCCAAACAAGTCTTCTTCCTAGTTTTTTCTCTAAATGCGTCATTACACCCCCCTGCCATCCGGTGTTCACTGCAGTCGAATCTCCACCAACAGCCTGCAGTGAACTGCCAAGTCCTCTCTCCTGAACCCAACATAAAATATGATCAGCAATGACCTCTGCATGTTTCTTCCCTTCTACTTCAGTTTCGGGAGCAAAGTGAAACAAAAACCGACCACCAGGCTCAGAACAGACAGAGTAGTGTTCGTCTTTGATGAGACCTGGAAACTTTCTGTTCACTCCCTCTACTTCTAGCAAAACTTTTGTGTCATCTATTCTTCCATCAAACAAAAGACAGGAGAGCCCTCCCTCGCTTAAATCTTTTTCATGCTGATCAGATATTTCCTTCATTATTTTTTCTTGTGCTCTTCTAATTTTATTATGATCTATCACCAAAGATACATCCTCTCGGCTGATGAGGCCTGCATCTATCCAAGCGGCAGTTGCAATTTCTGCAGCCTCACGAAGTCCAGCATGGTGGCGAATACTAGCTAAAGCAATGTTTGAAATATTTCTTGTGTTGTATTTCATTTTCTTTGGTAAAGGTTCAGATGGCTCTTTGGAACTATCATCTGATGTTGCTTCCTGTTCATCAGAAGAACTATCAAAGAAGTGATAAACATCTTGACACAGCTCTTCCTCTCTTTGGATGGCTTCTTCACTCTTCATTTTCTTCTTTTGTTCCCTCTCTCGGATTTGTTCTCTCTTCTTGGCATTAGCAATCTGCTTCTTTGTTTCTGAATAATCTATTGAACCCATTTGCATACTTCCTTGGCCTTCTGCCTTTGTCCTCTGTGCCTTTATAAATTCAAGCTCTAAAACAGGGATCTTCTTTTCACGAGGACAACCACAATCAATGTGGGAATTATTTTCTCTCTTACCTGAGTGAGAACAGTTGGATTCAGAACATAATTGTATGGAGCACTTGCAGGTCAAAATGTCAAACAGAGTATCAAGTGTGTGCAGAAATTCATTTTTCCTGGCCAAGTTTCCTTTACCAAGTGATGTTTCAACTGCTTTGTGCCATAATTTCGTTCGTTTTAGCTCAATAGTTCGACACTGATTAATCACAGGTGGTTTGAATAGTGCATTAGCTTTTGTCCATTGATGCAGAAGAGGGACTATCATGTCATTTATGAGTTCTTTATCTGTATAGTTCCTTCTGTCCTTTGCATTTTTTTCTCGAAGGAGTACCCCTAATCTTAGCATGTCTCTCACTGTTGGAAGTTCTGATACAGGAAGCTCCTTCCCTTTACCAACTAGCAGGCTCAAGTGGGTTGACAACTGACTTCTTGTCTTCAATTTTGACATCTTCACACTATCTGACAAATAGAAAAATATTTCAATGTTTCATAATTCAATTGTTGTTTCAAAAAATATCAATTTGTTTATCAAAAATGCTGTAACAGAAATAACATAATAATTTCTTAGAACATAATGTTTTATACAATGATATAAGTAACTGCGACAATCAATATGCCCTACTTGCAATAATTAAAATGTAGAATTCGTCTGGTAGAGTAGGTGCAAGTGCAATGGGAGCAAACCACCGTCTATGATATCTAGAAGGAGAGTGAGCCGGGCGCCTTATCCTCACGCTTGGTACAAGTCAAAACAAGAATTAAACTGTCCCACACGGAGAGCCTGTTCATGTTCATGTTCTGACATGCATATTGTACACAAGCTATAGAACCATAAAATACTCCATAATCCATATGCTTACATGAGATTAGTTAATATCAAGTGAATAATTCTAATCAAGTCTCATTAATTTGTTGAAATACTGATATTTGAAACTTTAAGGTATAATTGATGTAGGTGAGGGTTTTTTCAATTCATTTTTGTTTGCTAATCTCAAGTTTAGACATAAAGAGGCACAATATTTTGACTACCAAATTTGATTTTTAACATGTTGACAAAATTGACACACCCTACTAACACAGTATATGGAGGGCGACCTGAGGACTAACACAGTATATGGAGGGTGACCCGAGGACTAACACAGTATATGGAGGATGACCCGAGGACTAACACAGTATATGGAGGATAACTCGAGGACTAACACAGTATATGGAGGGTGACCCGAGGACTAACATAGTATATGGAGGATGACCCCGTGGACTAACACAGTATATGGAGGATGACCCGAGAACTAACACAGTATATGGAGGATGACCCAAGGACTAACACAGTATATGGAGGATGACTCGAGGACTAACACAGTATATGGAGGGTGACCCGAGAACTAACACAGTATATGGAGGGTGACCCGAGGACTAACACAGTATATGGAGGATGACTCGAGGACTAACACAGTATATGGAGGATGACGCAAGGACTAACACAGTATAGGGAGGGTGACTCGAGGACTAACACAGTATATGGAGGATGACCCGAGGACTAACACAGTATATGGAGGATGACCCAAGGACTAACACAGTATAGGGAGGGTGACTCGAGGACTAACACAGTATATGGAGGGTGACCCGAGGACTAACATAGTATATGGAGGATGACCCCGTGGACTAACACAGTATATGGAGGATGACCCGAGAACTAACACAGTATATGGAGGATGACCCCGTGGACTAACACAGTATATGGAGGATGACCCCAAGGACTAACACAGTATATGGAGGATGACTCGAGGACTAACACAGTATATGGAGGGTGACCCGAGGACTAACACAGTATATGGAGGATGACCCGAGGACTAACACAGTATATGGAGGATGACCCGAGGACTAACACAGTATATGGAGGATGACCCAAGGACTAACACAGTATATGGAGGATGACCCGAGGTCTAACACAGTATATGGAGGGTGACCCGAGGACTAACACAGTATATGGAGGATGACCCGAGGACTAACACAGTATATGGAGGATGACCCGAGGACTAACACAGTATAGGGAGGGTGACTCGAGGACTAACACAGTATATGGAGGGTGACCCGAGGACTAACACAGTATATGGAGGGTGACCCGAAGACTAACACAGTATATGGAGGGTGACCCAAGGACTAACACAGTATATGGAGGGTGACCCGAGGACTAACACAGTATATGGAGGATGACTCGAGGACTAACACAGTATATGGAGGATGACTCGAGGACTAACACAGTATATGGAGGATGACTCGAGGACTAACACAGTATATGGAGGATAGCTGAGGTGCCGACGTGTAGGTACCGGTCTAGTGGCTCTCGTTTGGACATTTTCAATCACCCGACCGTTACTATACCTGGAGGACCAGGCGGGGTGACAGTTCTCCATGACCAGTACTTGCAAAATAGTGTGTAACAGAGACGTAACCGAGCTCCCAAGTTTCTTACGAACGGATTAGTGGTAAAGGAGATAAAAGTAAAAAACATTATAAATTAATTCACCCGAGCCAAAAGTAAATTACGAATGCTAGTTAACTCGTACCAATCTAGGGAACAAATCCGTTGTCCCTATTCGTTTATCAAACCAATTATATTTAACAGTAATAATAATCCATCACCATTATGTATACATTTATACAAGCTAATAATGGATTACATAATTCATATATATAAATCCATGACTTATCCCTGACAACAAACACATTCAACTATGAATTATTTCGAAAGCTGAGTCACAACTAATCAGACACACAAGCAGACTACAGAAACCCAAAATCTTTTTGGATCAAGGTTAAAAACTTCAAGGGAACTAGTTCAGTGGACAATAGTTACCTTATAGACAGCAGTGGACAAAAGGTCACAGATCCCGAACTCAAAGAAACAATATTCACAATCTTCTGGAGCGGCATATACAAAATCACGGAGGACGACACCAGAAACTTTTGCAGAGACAGATGGCGAGAACACACCTGAATCAGAACACAGAGAAATGGTAACCCTATAGGACAATCAACCTCAACACATTAGATAACAGCAACCCACTAATTACCCCAATAACCACAAAGGATATTGGAAAACACAATAACCAGCTTTAAGAATAAGTCTCCGGGAATTAGCCAAATAAACAAAACCGGACTGCAAAACTTACCACCACCAATGATCAAACAACTTGCAGGAATTTTTAATGACACACTAGCTGCCAGATTTTTCCCATCAAAATTTAAAACAGCAAAGGTAAGGTTCATACCCAAACAAGATAAAAACCCAACACAGGCGGAGAACTACAGACCTACAGAACATCTCTACTCGAGACACGCGGCAAAAACTTGGACAAAATAATTAACAACAAAGAAACTACTTAGACTACGAAGATAAATATAACCCGAGGCAACACGGCTTTCGAAAAAACCGAGGTACAAACTCTGCAATAGCACTAATTTACGAATCCATAGCAAATGCAGCCAGCAACAGACACCAGTACAATGCAATACTGAAAGAAGTCAGCAAAGCCTTCGACAAGCTATGGCATGAAGGACTAAAATACAAGATTACCCAACTCGACATGCCACCAAACATCACGGCTCTTTGCAACTTTTTAGACAACAGAGAAGCCAAATTCATCATCGACCATTATATAGGACAATCATTTAACCTTTATAGTGGAGTGCCACAAGGCGGCAATATATCACCCACCTTATACACTATTTATACAGGGGACATGCCTAAACCAAGGAACTCGGAATACGTGGCACATACAGACCATGTAACCCAAATTATCCAGTAACCAGGAAAATTAAAACGAATGATAGCAAAACGAATTGAGACCATGAACAACTATGAAAGAAAATGAAAAATAAAACAAACACGCAAAAACTCAAAATAATACATATTACAAAAAAACCTTTCCATATTCGTAAACAACCAACACATGCCATATGCAAACAACGGAAAAATCCTCGGCCTTAAAATCACAAGAAACGTTATCCTCACACACATCAATGACAGAATTGCAATAGCCAACGCTCAACTGACCAAACTGCGACGATCCCACAACCTAAACACCGAAACATAACTACACCTGTACAAATCACTTGTTAGACCTCATCTAGAATACCACCCCTCCCCAATTGCACTCAACACAATATAAAAAACAAACAAACAAAAACTGCAGATCATGCAAAACATAGACCTAAGAAGAGCGGTAAAACACACCTCCACATACACAAACAGTACAAGATATACACACAGAACACAAAATAGACGCACTCAACGTCAAAACACACGCCCAAGCAAAGGCAATATGGGAAAAAATTCCAACAAACACAAAACCCCATACTACACCAAATAACACAATAACACACGCAACTGGTGGCCAAAAAGTATAAAGACCCAACAAGAACCAGATCCACTAGAAATATACACACAATTAAGAAAAAGAAGGGGACTTCTCCCCCCAGAGACACAGGGACCTGGAGGCTCCCCCCAAACCAAACACAAGACCCTAGATGGCACCATCGATAGCTTAGTTTACCTAAGCTTGTCAACCTTGCCCCCATGGACTTCCATATCGTGCCCGCCAGGTGGATAGCCCACCTGCTTTAAATATCTCCCTGTACTTCCCTCTTCTAACTTTACCTTACTCTTACATCTCCTTGTATCTTGAGAACCTATAAGGTTTCCTTCCCTCCATCTAGAGACCGACCGACCGACCCCACTATCCCCGCATACTAAGACGCAACAGAGCTCCTGCCGGCAAGATGCACAGCGGCATTAATCACATATTCTCGGTGGAAATATCTGAAATAATCTCAACAAGCGAAGAGGCTAAAGTAAATTCATGTGGACTAGTATGTTTGAAGAAGTTTACCAAAAAATATTCAGAGAAAAGTAAGAAGTCTACAATCAAAGAAAACGAATCTCTTTCGGGATAACTTAAGGAAAATATACGTGCTTCACTTTTCTTCACATCCGAGTTTTAAAAATGAAATTATCACTTTGTTTCCCCTTACTTAAAACCTAAGGGTAATAAAATACAAAGATATAAATAACACTTTACTATTCATTATAACAAAAGAGAAACAGTATTTACATATTTCCCTACAGACATGATTGTGACCGCAACAAGTATTTAGCATACATAAATTATATACAATGCAAGCAATGTTCACCTTAACTCTAAGTATCTATGTTCACATAAATGAGCACAAGAACAATGATGTTTACACTATCTACTGCAGGAACAAGGAAGTAAACGTATTTCATCAGGCATAAAATAACCTTATGTTCAAAAAATATTGTTTTTGATATTTAACGTCCTGTGTATTGTATGAATGCTTGACATCAAAATGTGCGAACATAGGAATAACTGTACAATATTTACAAACAAACTCCAATACAACGAGGGCCAGCGACTGGCTAGCAACAGGAGGGGAGGAGGGAGAGGAAAAGAGAGGCATTCGATAATTACATATCTCAACTTTTGTTCTGTTATGTTTACCTCAAGTCGTCTCCACCCACTCGCGTTAGCACAGGAATAAACCGAATTATCGGATTCCTGAGGCTTCATAGACAAGGAAAACAGGAATTTTAAATGTGTATCAAGGGCAGGAAATAAGGGAGTGGGAGTGAGGGAGGTCATATCAAGAAGTGGACTGTGACGCTATGATGATGGTAACGACACTCTTCAGCAGCTAAAATAAAGATAAAAATTATAATCTGTCATTTCTTTGAGGATCTTTGGTAAAACCACTTTTTACTGCAACCCGATGGTCTCTCACTAGAGGGGAGGCGGCCTGGTGGAGCGGCAAGGTCATGATGACGGTGGATGAGTCGCCTGATGCCACGGCTAATTTTCCACTGCTCACATCATGATTAGGTCGTGCGGCCAGTCCCACAGTCCCCACCTCCTGGCCACACTGCGCCGACCGCTACACCACCGTGTCCCCTAGAAGGATGAACCTGACTTGAAAATAATATTGTGTTAATTGTACACAGTCCCCGGGCACCTCCAGGTGCTGCAAGAAGCGTGTGACCTGATTATACAAATTACGAAAACCAGGAGACTAAGTGGTTGATCCAATTGTTTGTTCAATTGGAATCTTACGTGTCCAGGCAATAACTCAGGCACTTTTTGAGCTAAGAAACTGAAATTTAGACATTTTTGTTCGTAGTATGGGAGGGGGCGGAGAGTACACTCAACTTGCCACTGCTTGTGCATGTACTCTGGATAGGCAGCATACCCAAAGAAGGGCGCTGAATCCCCTGACATAATACACGACTAATTGAAGTATACATTACCAGCCCGGGTTACATGCTCATTTGTCGACCTTTGGCTCTTACCACTACCTGTTTTATCAACACCCATAACAATTCGTCTGTATCATTTTGCGTTGATTTATAGAGACAGCTGTTACTGTTACATCACTGTGTAAGTTAATCAATTAGGAGCTTGAGCTTTTCCCCATCTAGTTATTATATGTCTCATTTGTGTCACTTATGTTACTTGTATATTATTTGTAATTCGTAACCCATTCCCCAAATATGTAACTGTATATTTTCAGCCTTCTGGCTGTCAAGCTCTTTCAATAAACCGTTAATTATTATTATTATTATTATTATTATTATTACACACACTGAGGCACCTGAGTAAGAGTGTACAGGTAGGTGTTGAGAGACTAGCTATGGAGGAACACAGCCCAGCACCCCGGCCCGGACCAACTACACCATGGGTTTGGGTTTGTTTACATCTCTCATTCTTTTCTGTTTACTTCCCCATTCCCCTGTTACTCTCTCTTCCTCTCCTGCGATACATCTCCTTTCTCCCTCTCCATCCTTGTGTACATTCTTTCTTGTCATTGTCTCTCTCTCCCTTCTCTTTCATTTCCTTTTCATTCCTTCTTCCCTGCCATCTTTTCCTTCTCTCTTTCCTGTTATGTCCTCCGTCCTTCTTCCTAATCATCACACTGTCCTTCATCTTTATCTCCTCTTCCTTTCTTCTTTTCCTGCTTTTCCTATTAACATCCTCTTATTCCCCCTTTTTCCATTCTTACCGTCCACTTCTCTATCTTTCTCCATAATCTATTCCTTTTCGTCCTCCTCCCCAATCCCTAGCAAACTCTCTCTCTCTCTCTCTCTCTCTCTCTCTCTCTCTCTCTCTCTCTCTCTCTCTCTCTCTCTCACCATTTATTATTATATTTTCATTCCTTCTCCTCATCTCCCCAACATGTCCTCTTCCCGTCCTTCACCAATTCCTCCCTTCCATCTCCTCCTCCCTATCCCACCCTTCCCTCTCCTCCTCCGGATCGTCACATATTAAAATAAATGTGATAACTGCTAAGGAGAACAACTTTCGTATTGAATTTGTGTGGATCCCGTCCCATGTTGGGATTTGGTATCATGACCGTGCTGACAGACTGGCCAATGAGGCATGTAAGAAAGAAAATGTAGACCGGGACCTTGGCTTCTCCAATGCTGTAATTAAAAACATACAAGTCAAAATCTTGAACTCTGATCTAGAAGAACTGAAAAATGCAGAGAGACCTTTCAGTTGCAGCATTAGTAAATATGACAAATTTTGTGACAAGAGGTGCCGGTATGGCCAGCATTAGGACAGAACCAGACAATGTGATGTAGTTGTGGCCAGAATTAGGCTAGGATACAGGCACATCTGGCAAGTTAGTTAGCATGTAAACTTTGTGATAAACCTTTAAAGCATACACTTGAACATTATATTATTGAATGTGATACTGTCAAGACTTTAGGGCACCTGGCTTATTGTATCATGAACTATGTAATTATTGCATTGAATCAGGAGTGCTTGAGGACATTCTTGCTGTTTATCCCAAATTTGCTGCCCCACACTGATTAGTCCTCAAATAGAATACGACTTCTACTGTATATGAACCACTGTCCTGTGTGGCAGTGAACAGTGATAGCATTCTAATAAATATGACCCATACTATTAATGAATATGATCTATGCTGTTACCCACTTTGTGCATGAACCTCTGTCCTACGTGGCAGTGAGAAGTAATATCACCCTCTGTGTCAAGACCTGACTGAACTACTTAGAATAGGCAAACTGTACTACAAGCTTTGCCAATAAATTTGTTAACCGTTAAACCCTCTCTGGATTCTTTCTCTGCTTCTCCTCATCTTCCAGTTTCCTCTTCCTACCCAACTCCTCCTCCTCCTCCTCCCTGAAGCGGCTAACACATAAACATCGCCCAGGTCCAGTTACTCACACTCTCGTTACTGGAGCGTCGTTGTTTAGGGCCCTCGTTAGCCCTGGACATCTTCACTATATTTTGGTTAGGTAAATCTGGCGAAGGAGCGACAAGTTAACGAAGCGGCTGGACGTCACTACCCTCCCAGTTTATCGGAGAACACCCCTGGAGGAGGTCCTTTCATCACCTTCTTGTGGCGTAACGAGTTAAAGAAGGTAGCTCTCTCTCTCTCTCTCTCTCTCTCTCTCTCTCTCTCTCTCTCTCTCTCTCTCTCTCTCTCTCTCTCTCACTTTGTCTCCTCTACTCATCTTTCTCTCACTTAGCCAACCACTTCTATCTGAACTATCTCTCCCTCTATCTTTCTTTATCTCACCTTTATCAGCCGCGTGTCTCTTGTTGCAGAGGAAGAGAGAAGCCACGCCCAGGGCCACCACTACCACCACGGCTACACCCACCACCACCATCACCACCGACACTCTGCCTGCTGTAGGGAACAAGATGACGTTAGATCTAAAGAGAAAGTGTGTAATAATAATAATAATAATAATAATTAACGGTTTATTGAAAGAGCTTGGCAGCCAGAAGGCTGAAAATATACAGTTACATATTTGGGGAATGGGTTACGAATTACAAATAATATACAAGTAACATAAGTGACACAAATAAGACATATAATAACTTAGATGGGGAAAAGCTCAAACTACAGTTCAATTCAACATAGTGACAGTGTTACAGTATTACAAGTTATTGATAATTTTTACAATGGTTGGGACTGGGCTGTTCTTATAGCGATCAGTTCGTGCACGTATGGGCTGGATGCGGTTGTGGTGTCGAACAGCAATTCTCGGACAAGGGACCTCGGGTGGTAGTAGGAGCCGGTGTCGGGGATGGTGTAGAAGCTTCTTACCAAATTTGCAGGTGAGGTCGTGGTGATGGTCAGTGAGAGTCGAAAGGGTCAGTGTGTTGAGCGCTTCTTGATATGTGGAGTAGGAGGAGGAGAGAATAATCTTGCATGCCCTCTTTTGCACTTTTTCTAGGTGTTTACGTTGTGTGGCATTTAGGGAGGAAGACCAGGTGGGGGAGGCATAGGTGAGCTTGGGAAGTATGAATGTTGTGTAAACACTGAGGAGCTCGTGTGCAGGAACTCCGAGGGACTTGAGTCGGCGGAGGAGGTGGAGACGGAAACTGGAGGATTTGACAACTTCATTGACGTGTGGTTTCCAATTTAGTTTGTTGTCTATGGTGACGCCGAGGAGCTTCGTGGAATCTACGACCTGGAGTGTGTTCGGACCTAGAGTAATGGAAGGAGGTGGGACAATGTCGGAGGAGAGGTTGATGTGCATAACCATGGTCTTGGTATGGTTGATGGTGACATGGTTGTTGGTAGCCCAGTTTTGGAGACTGTTCAATAAATCCTGAAGGGCGGTATAGTTGGGAGCAGAATTGTTGACGCTGATTCCAATGGTGGAGTCGTCGACATATTTCCAGCGAGCAGGGGTTTCTCTTAGGGCATCATTGATGAGCATAAGGAAGCAGAGTGGTCCCATCTTGGTGCCTTGGGGGACGCCACAGGTGAGTGACTGAAAGGTGGAGACAGCCCCTCGGAAGCGTACAGCTTGGCGTCGGTCACTGAGGAAGTCTGTAAGCCATGGTATGAGGCTTCTTCGAAGCCCGAGGTCAATAGCTTTGTTGATGATTATATTGTGGTCGACTAGGTCGAACGCTTTAGTGAAATCAATGAAGGCGACAGCTACAGACGTTTTTCGTTTCTCGAGATGGCGGTATATGTAATCGAGAAAGCTGACAAGACAGTGAGTGGTGGAGGAAGTTTTCATGTTGCCAAATTGCTGAGGGTCTACGACTCCTGCAATATCAGCATAAGCCCAGTCGAACACAAAACTTTCACAGATTAGGCTGGGTATTGGGGTGATTGCAATAGGTCGTAGCTGATTTAAGGATTGTGGGCTGGTTGACTTGGGCACTGGTGATACATAAGAGGTCTTCCAGTCAGCTGGGCATCTGGCTTGACTGAGAGAAGCATTGATGATGGAGCAGAGGGGTTTAGCAAGCTCCGGGGAGAACTCCTTGAAGAGTTTCATTGGTAAGTCAATGGGGGTGGTAGAGCGTTTTAATTTTAGTTTGTCCAGGCGTTTTGCTACGTCAAATTCTTCTACTAAGTCAGTGGGAAGGGGGCTGGTAGGTAAGCAGGGAGAGTGGTTGTGTCAAGCCGTGGGAGCGTCTGGCATATAGTAGCGAAATGGTTATTTGTTTGCTCAGCTGCGTCAACACTAGTGAGATGGCTAAGGAAGGGGAGGGGGTGTGTCTTATTGTTTAGTCCACAGAGTTCTTTAAGCTTACCATACCATTGACTGATGTTGGTCTGTTTCAGGTGTTGTAATTTGGTTGGGTAGTGGGACTTCTTTGCAGTGCGTATTTCGCGGATGACTCGGTTGCGAAGGGACCTGTAGCGGATGTGGTCATTGAGATGAAAGGCTCTGTCTCTCTGTTGCATAAGTCTTTTGATCCGAGGTGTGATCCAGGGCAAGTCAGCTGGGTGAGATCTGACGGACTTCTCGGGGAAGAAGTGGTGGTGAGCTTGCGTGGTGGTGTTGGTATAATTTATCCATTTGGTTTCCACGTCATCCACGCTAAGTACTTCAGTCCAGGGATGGTGAACTATCCACTGCCCGAAGAGGCGCACTGCAGAGTCAGTAATCGGCCTGTAGGTCTTGATGTAGGGTCTCTGTACTTGAGTGGGAGTGGCAGCTGGGGACCAGAGCACTGATAAGTGTGTGCTACACCCGATAGGAGGCATTGGTTGAGGTGGTTGGTACTGGTCCGCTAAGTCAGTTAAGATAAGGTCCAGGGTATTTTGACCGTGTGTGGGGAAGGTCACAACTTGTGATAGTGATAGCTGGTCCTGGATATCAGTGGTGTCAATTTCATTTAAATCCCCACATAATATTAACTTGGCACATGGGTACCTAACTCTGAGGTGGTCTGAGGTGGTGATGAGATGATTGATAAGAGTGTCTCTGGTGGGTGATCGAGGCGGATGGTATGCCACACAGATTATAATGGAAGCAGTGTTGCGTGGGTGGGCTCTTAGCACGACACGTACCCATAATGCTTCCACATCTGCTGGGACTTGAACATCCAGGCGTGACGGGCGTAGGTCATCTTGACAGAAGAGGGCAACGCCCCCTCCGCGTCTTTGTGAACGAAGGTGATGAAAGAGTTGATATCCCTCAATATGACACGTTTCAGGCACAATTTGCCAGGCCTCACATATGGCAACGACGCTCGCGGCGGTTGACCTGACTGTAGTTGCCAGCTCGTCGAACTTGTTAGCTAGGGAAGTGACGTTGGATAGCAGTAAAGACGGGAGATCATACCATATCCGTGGAACTTCAGTGTGGTGGTATGGTCTGTCAGGGGTGGGTTTCTCCGGTTTCCTAGTGGAGGTTACGGTTCTAATGGGCTTATGTGCATGACGGCCTTGTCTACGGCTCCGCGCGTGGAATAGGTTTAGTGACTTGAGTAGCGCGATAACACTGCCATCAGGATAACCGTTCCCACGCTTTAGATGGTACAGAGTGCGTCGGGAGTAAGTGATTGGTGGCCATCTGTTGAAATCTGTTGTGGGCGGACGGAAGTGTTTGTCACTGGCGGCACTTTGAGGGACACTGACACTGGTAGACATCTGTTAATATTTGTCAGTCGTAAAGACCGTGGTCTTTGTCCCTGGTGCTTGGGGTCGCCGACACAGTTTTCACGATATATGTAAACACCGCGGTGGTCCTTGTCACTGGCACTTTAAAGGTGACCGATAAAGTGCCCACTGTCTGACTTTTCCTTGGGGTGCACTATCGAGCACTGTATGGTAATCACTTATTGCACTGCTCCGTAATCAATCGTTCACTAATCACTAGAATGTTTTGCTGAATCGATCCTGGTGTAGTAAGGCTGGTAGGGCGTTAGGGTATAGCAGGGGGAGTGGCAGGGCCAAACAGACTCGGCCTGGCTGCTAAAACCGGGAGCGCCTTCGGGGCACGTCCTGTCTCACTGAGGGTTGACAAGTGTGTGTGTGTGTGTGTGTGTGTGTGTGTGTGTCTTTCTTTTGCATGCCTTACGAAAGAAAAGAGATATATGCACAAATTTATACATTTTTAATACTATATATATGAGAGAGAGAGAGAGAGAGAGAGAGAGAGAGAGAGAGAGAGAGAGAGACATATTAAAACACACACCTCATCACAATAGTCTTCCAAAAACACACTGGAGCTGCACCCCCTCACCCCAACACCCCCTCACCCCAACACCCCCTCACCCCAACACCCCCTCTCCCCAACACCCCCTCACCCCAACACCCCCTCACCCCAACACCCCCTCACCCCAACACCCCCTCACCCCAACACGTCAAGCACCAATCTTGATGGACCAGCGGCACATATTCTACCAACTGATAACTGAGTCTTAACCAAGCACCAATGTATTCTCTAAAGCACCAATGTATCATTATAGGAAGACTTAATACCTCAGAGTACAATGATCACCTGTTGAAAGACACCTGTGGGAGTCATTACCTGAAGCCCTATATACTTAATGTTATACCTTCGGCAAGTGTGAGGTAATGTGGCGGTGGTGGTTGATGGTGTGTGGTGGTGATGGTGTGATGTGTTTAGGTGGTGTTGATGGTGATGTGTGGTGATGGTGTGTTGTGTGTAGGTGGTGGTGGTCATGAGATGTGAAGGTGATGGTGGTAGTATTTGTGGTGGTAATGGTATATAGTTTGGTGATTGTGCGGGTATTGGTTGTGGTAATAGTGGTGGTAGTAGTAGTCTGTGGTTTGAAGGTGATGATGGAGGTGTGTGGTGGTGTGAAGGTGGTATTAGTGTTACTGCTGGTGTTGGCAATGATGATGGTGGTGGTGGTAACGATAATGGTGGTGTGTGATGATGGTGTGTGGTGATGGTGTGTGGTGGTGATGGTGTGTGGTGGTGTGTGTTGTGTGGTGGTGATGGTGTGTTGTGGTGGTGATGGAGTGTGGTGGTGGTTGTGGTGTGTGGTGGTGGTGGTGGTGGTGGTTGTGGTGTGTGGTGGTGGTGGTGTAAGGTGATGGTGGTGTACGGCGGTGGTGGTGTACGGTGGTGGTGGCTGTGGTGTGTGGCGGTGATGTTGGTGTGAAGGCGGTAGCGGTAAAGGTGGTGTGTGATGGTGGTGGAGGTAGTCTATGGTGCTGTGTAGTGTCTGTGGTGTAATAGTCAGCAGCCTCGCCAAGCAAGCGAGCAGACCCGAGTTCGATACTCGGCCAGGGTGAAATTATGGGCAAGTTTCTTTACGCCATTTGCCTTTTTCTACCCAGCAGTAATTAAGAACCTGGATTTTAATCGATTTGCGAATCGTATTCCGGGTTAATGGTTAGCCAGTGCAGTTGGCGAGTTGTCCAGTCTTCTCGGACTATTCCTTGACACTGGGTCATGCAGCTCGTTAACTTGGGGTGTGGTTGTTTTGTTGGCGACAGCTTCTACACCTGAACAAATTCACGCCTAGGAGGCCCTTGGGCCAGCAATCCTCGATTTCGAGGGGCTTCCATTAGTGACGATGATGGTGTCTGTGTCTGCTTATTATTATTATCTACAGACATAAAGAACAGTGTCTCTCTATGTGAACGCTCGTTACGCACTAACGCAGTTTTAACGCAGACGGCTGAAATTTACTATGGTATTCATTATATGTGCCCTGAATTTTGGCCAAGGTCGGATATAGGCTATGAGCTGTCCCTTTAATAATAATAATAATAATAATAATAATAATAATAATAATAATAATAATAATTATAATTATAATTTACCACCCAGGTTCACTCTACCATTCAAGGATATAACTCCCTCACACAAAATGACGGAAAAGAAACTATCAGTCAGTCAGGAGAGGCGGAACTAAACCTTTAACTTTGTAACAGATTAATTATATTTGTAAACGTGTTTTATACGTTGGGTCTTTTTGTAAGTAACGTATTTGTCTTTTACATAAGTCGGATCACGTGAGGATTAGACACCCCAGCTTATTTCACCTGGAGCTTAGACACCCCAGCTTATTTCACCTGAAGATCAACCACCCTAACGCTACCTGGGGGGTCTAGGTTAGGTTAGGTTAGGTTAGGTTAGGTTAGGTTAGGTTAATCTTCAGGTGATCCTACAATCTAATACAGTAGGTGGCAGGATATCGTGATCTCAGCCTCACGGTGACATAGGGTGGGTGATGTGGGGGAGGGTTAGGGTGGGTGATGTGGGGGAGGGTTAGGGTGGGTGATGTGGGGGAGGGAGAGGAAGAGTGAGGGAAGGACGCGAGGGGATGGAGGGGAAGAGGGAGGGTTGGAGGTAGGGATGGAAGGGGAGGGCCACATAGGAGAAGGGGGGAGGAAAGGGGAAGGTCAGGTGGAGGGAGGAAGGGAGGGGACTGAGGGAAATAAAAAGGAGGAGGAAGGGAAGGTCAGCTGGGAGAGGATGGGGGAGGGGTAAGTCAGATGGGAGACGGGAGGGTCAAGTGGAGGGAGGGATGAAATATCAATCACAGTTTCAGTAACTTATGAGAGACAGAGCCATAAACATTGGCTATGTTAGCGTTAAGGTGCAAGCACTGCTTGCTCCCTCTCGCTTTCAGCTACCGCCGATGGCTAGCCCTCGTGGCGAACAGGGAAGCAACTTGAAGAAGTCTTCACCTGCCAGTAAACAGCCTCCTCACCATCAAGACTCCTGCTGTGCCTCCTCGTGGCAACACACGGTAACTGGGTGCCTCGTGGGCCCAGGCTAGATCAGCAGGGGTTCTCGGCGTACCAGTGGGCCCCAGAAGGACGGCGCATACGCCCATTGACATGTGGATACGTCCTGGCGCTTACCAACCACCGCCCCACTGCCTTGCGGATTAACCTTGGTAGGGATGAGGCTACGGAAGTAAGCCTTAAACGAAAAATCTGCGGTGGAGCCCCGCATCAGGCAGACATGCTTACAGAGCTCCAACAAGGCCACAACGGCAGTGTAGGCGGAAGAGGTGACCACCATGGAAACCAAACGACTACACCGGTGGACGGAGGCAATGCCTGGTGGACGGAGGCAATGCCTGGTGGACAGGCTATTTAGGCGAAACTCAACAAACTGGGCTATCGGCAGTCCATTGCGACTCTCCCTCTCCCCAGTCGTTGTAACACTTGCACCACTGGATCAGGAAAAGGGAGAGCCAAGATGTATGGATGCAGCCTGCGCTCCTGCCTCACCACATGAATCAATTAACGTGCAGCCATCATCCAGCTCATCATACCTCTCATCATCATCAAAACCCCTAGACCCCCAAAAGTCCCATGGCGATGGACGAGTGGCGACGGGGACAGGCAGAGATGACTGCCGGGAGTCTCAAGTCACAACTCTGCACCATCGTATATGTGCCATATAAGATGGTCGTTTATGCACTGGGATCTAGGCAGCAGTGCAATCCCTTCCTCTCTGTGCGACTGAGCAGCCCTTTTGGGGAACCACTCTGCTCACCCCGCATGGGGAGGGGGCTAGAAAAGGTGCCCTAAACATAGCCTGCCTAAAAACCCAACCTGACTAGGCAACTGCACCCACTAAGGTCATCCTTATGCGGTCGAAAACACAAACAAAATCACAGATCCAAACAAAAACAAACCATACAACCTCTTATGGTCGCTGCATGGAATGTCAGGACCCTTCTGGATACTGGCACAAATGCACGTCCTAAAAGAAGAACTGCCCTTGTGGCAAAGAGTTGGCTAGGTATAACATCGACATAGTAGCCATTAGTGAATCCTGGCTCCCAGACAAGGGTCAACTCACAGAACAGGGGTCTGGTCATACCTTCTTCTGGAAGAGTAAGCCTGCTGAGGAGAGAAACCGCATTTATGGAATTGGCTTTGCCATCCGCCAACACATTCTACACAGGCTAACTGAAATGCCTATTGGGATCACTGAGCGCCTCATGATGCTTCGAGTCCCACCGAATCACTCACGTCATGCCTTCTTCATCAGTGGATACGCCCCAACACTGGATGCAGAGGATGACATCAAGGAGCCCTTTGTACGCCGACCTCGACAGAGTGCTTACCTCTATCCCCAGAGAGAACAAGGTTGTGCTCCTTGGTGACTTCAATGCCATAGTTGGCAGAGATGCTGACATTTGGCAGGGAACCATAGGAAGAAATAGACTAGGCAAGTGTAATCCCAACGGCCTACTCCTCCTCAGCAAGTGTGGCTGCACACAACCTCACTATCACCAATACATTGTTTAGGCAGGCCGACAAGTTCAAGGGTTCCTGACAACACTCACTATCCAAACACTGGCATCTCATTGACTACATCACCCGTGCCATGCGTGGCTCAGACCACTGTGACACTGATCATCGACTTGTCAAATCCAAGCTCTCACTTCACCTCGCCCCAAAACGTCGAAGGCAGCAAGCCTCCAGAAAAGGTTTTAATTCTAAGCGTCTGGAGGATCCAGAGGTAGCACATGCTTTCAGATAGCAGCTCGAACATGGGCTTATAAACAACGCAACAGCAAACAATGTGAATCCCAGTGCCGAATGGGATACTCTTAATACTGTTATGACAAAAACCTGCAGAGACCCTCGGCCAGATCAAAAGTGCCAAATCGACCCCCTCACCTGGGAATCGATTACTCCACATCGTAACGCTTGGAGGAGCACCATACGAGAAGGTGTCAATACTTTCGAGTTAGTCCGACTGCAAACCGAGGCACACAAGAGTCAACGCCGGAAAGACGCTGCCACCGCCCCTCCTGCAGTAGATGGAGCCCTCCACATGTTTAACGAATGTGAACGACGCTGCAGGTCCCGTATCGGCCTCTTTAGTCACCTCAGAACTCACTAACCTAGGTGACATCCCTAATAACTCATATCATTGCATCATAGCTGGATGATCGTCATACTCGATTCCGAGTGACAGCAAAGTAGTAGTAGTGTGGGTGTGTGTTTTTTATTATTATTATTTTTTTAAGGGCCTTAGCCCACCCGGGCCCATCGGCTGTCTTGGGTGTTAAATAATGCAATGATTTGAGACAGTTTAAAGCGTTGACTGCATTATTTTACAGTAGCTTCACCTTGCCAGGGTAACGGCTCGCGGGAAGGGTTTCATCCGCTCAGATGTCTCTCTCATCTTACTGCCTTCCTCTCCCTGCTCTCCTCCCTTCTACCTCTCTCTTCTACTTCTCTCCCCAGCTCTCTCTCTACTTCTCCCCAGCTCTCTCTCTACTTCTCTCCCAGCTCTCTCTTCCACTCCGCTTCTTACATATATACCCAAAACGGGAGGACAAAACAAGGTTACAATCTTAAAACCTTACTTAATATAACTTAATCTGACCCTAACCTAACTTAACCTAACTTAATATAACTTGACCATCTAACTAAACCTGACCTAATCCACCTTAACCTAATCTAAGAAAATTATCCCCACATATCTTAATCTGACCTAATCAAACTTAACCCTACCGTCTTCAAGTTGAAAACACAGTAACAACCTAACCTAACCTAACCTAACCTAACCATCCTAACCTAACCTAACCTAACCTCAACTCGATCGCTCTCGTAAAACCTATCCCTCTGTTCCAAGTTTTATCCCACGTTAAACGCAATCAATTTTCTTGACCATTTCCGTTAGACCAATTCCTCTTCTCTCGACTCACGCTGGACGGACAGACGGGCAGACAGACAGGCAGACGGACGGACGGACTTCTAAGGGCCAAACTCGGCTCGGGTTCACCATTTTCCACCGACGTGAACCGCAATCCGAGTTTCACGTAAGTTGCCACAGTGTTTGACGAGAATCGCTGGAAGGGGATGTAGCCAGTAGTCGAGTGGCGGTATGTGGTGGTATGTGGTGGAGGTATGTGGAGATGGTGGTCTGTGGTAGGGATGGTGGTCTGTGGTAGTGGTGGTGTGTGGTAGTGGTGGTGTGTGGTAGTGGTGGTGTGTGGTAGTAGGGGTATGTGGGGGTGTTTATGTGTGGTAGAGGTGGTGTGTGGTAGTGGTGGTGTGTGGTAGTAGGGGTATGTGGGGGTGTTTATGTGTGGTAGTGGTGGTGTGTGGTAGTAGGGTATGTGGGGGTGTTTATGTGTGGTAGTGGTGGTGTGTGGTAGTGGTGGTGTGTGGTAGTGGTGGTGTGTGGTAGTAGGGGTATGTGGGGGTGTTTATGTGTGGTAGTGGTGGTGTGTGGTAGTGGTGGTGTGTGGTAGTAGGGGTATGTGGGGGTGTTTATGTGTGGTA
This sequence comes from Homarus gammarus, assembly GCA_958450375.1. Lineage (NCBI taxonomy): Eukaryota > Metazoa > Arthropoda > Malacostraca > Decapoda > Nephropidae > Homarus > Homarus gammarus. The sequence continues at coordinate 5,343,022 of CAUDMG010001572.1, forward strand.
GTGGTGGTGTGTGGTAGTGGTGGTGTGTGGTAGTAGGGGTATGTGGGGTGTTTATGTGTGGTAGTGGTGGTGTGTGGTAGTGGCGGTGTGTGGTAGTAGGGGTATGTGGGGGTGTTTATGTGTGGTAGTGGTGGTGTGTGGTAGTGGTGGTGTGTGGTAGTAGGGGTATGTGGGGGTGTTTATGTGTGGTAGTGGTGGTGTGTGGTAGTGGTGGTGTGTGGTAGTAGGGGTATGTGGGGGTGTTTATGTGTGGTAGTGGTGGTGTGTGGTAGCGGTGGTGTGTGGTAGTGGTGGTGTGGGGTGTTTATGTGTGGTAGTGTGGTGTGTGGTAGCGGTGGTATGTGGTAGCGTGGTATGGTAGTGGTGGTGTGTGGTAGCGGTGGTGTGTGGTAGTAGTGGTGTGTGGTGGTGGTGTGGGTAGTGTGTGATGGTGCGTGGTAATGACGGTGGGTGGTAGTGATGGTGCGTGGTAATGACGGTGTGTGGTAGCGGTGGTGTGTGGTAGTGGTGGTGTGTGGTAGCGGTGGTGTGTGGTAGTGGTGGTGTGTGGTAGAGGTGGTGTGTGGTAGAGGTGGTGTGTGGTGGTGGTTGTGTGTGGTAGTGGTGGTGTGTCTCGGTAGGTATTGTGTGGTGGTGGTGTGGGTAGTGTGTGATGGTGCGTGGTAATGACGGTGGGTGGTAGTGATGGAGTATGGTGATGCATAGTGGTGTGCGTTATGTATTGGTGGTGTATGGTTGTGAGTGATAGTGGTAGTGGTGGTGTGTGATGGTGTGAGATGGTATGTGGTGGTGTGTTGTAGTGTGTGGTGGTGTGTGGTGGTGTGTGATTGTGGTGGTTTCTGGTAGTGATGGTGTGTGGTGGTGGTGGTGGTGGCGGTAGTGGTTGCGTGTGATAGGGTGTGGTAGTGGTGGTGTAATGGAGTGTGGTAGTGTGTGGTGGCGTGTGGTAGTGATGATGTGTAGCAGTGATGGTGTGTGGTAGAGGTGGTGCGTGGTGTGTATGTCGGTGGCGGTGGTGGCGGGATGCTGTGTGGTTGTGATGTGAGTTTGTTATGGTAGTAGTTGTAGCAGTAGTAGTAGTAGCAGGGGAACGAGAGCTTCTGCCCCAACTCCGACAACGCTGCAGATATTGACTATGAGGCTACTGTCACTGAATGCCGCATAGATCTGCGGCTCAACTAATTTAACACAGATAGGACAGCTACATTTGTATTAGGATATTTAATATTAAGGTAATTAAATGGCGGCGAAGGTGTGGCTATTGGGGGAGGCTGGAGGCCACGTTTAAAAAAAAAAAAAAAAAAAAAAAAAAAAAAAAAAAAAATAGTAGTAGTAGTAGCAGCAGTAGTAGTTATAGGATATATAATAGTGGGTTCTGGTAACGTGATCCACACATAGGGTAACACTCAAATGCCAGTGAATCCTTCCTCTTTGTGAAGCCAGAATACAACGACCGGGTTTCAGAGGTCTTCAGCGGGAGTTTGGTCAAAATAACACCCAACAATATCAATTATGCCTTCATATGAAAGAAAGGAGGTTTTGTTTGCATGTAGCACGGAGAAGTAAGGGACCTCACAGCAAATCTGTTGAAGGAGATATGTTGCGATGTCCCTGTGGAACCGACTCCCCTCCCACTGGATGGAGAGCGTTTCCCTTATTGGACTGTCAACAAAAAATGAAGCCAGTGTGAATGTCAGTGCTCGAGGATTCTGTACGAGGAGACAGTGAGCCTTCTCTGATATCAGGATATTCGATTTCCTGGCCGCAGGTCACCGTGACCTGACTCTCGAGGCTACACACAGGAGAAACGATAACGAAAAGAACAGAGCATTTGCACGGAGAATCCAGAATGTGGACCAAGGCAGCTTCACTCCTCTGGTGTTCACAACACAGGGTGGGATGGGACCTAGTACAAAGTGCTTCTATGCCAGACTGGCTGAGGTGTTATCAGAGCAGAAGCATCAACCCATAAGTTACATCGTGGTCTGGTTGAGGTGTCGCCTATCATTCTCTTTGCTCAGGTCTGCTGTGCTGTGTCTCAGGGAAACAAGATCTTCGGCTCCTAAACCTACAACAGTCGCAAACAGAACTACGAGGCAACAATCACCGAATGCCGCAGAGATCTGTGGTAAAACTAACTCACCTGAGGAAAATACTTTTGCATAAGGATAGTTAGGTAAAATAATGTGCGAAGGTATGGCTATAAGGGGAGGTTGGTGGCTATTTTAATTAAAATATAGGAGTATTAATGGTGATTGGAAGAGGAAGAAACAATATGATATTTTTTTCGTTTGGACACAGATGAAAGGCACTTTATTATGGTAGATACATAGACAGATTGATAAAAATAATATGGATACAGACCGAGACTTTCCAGGGGAGAAGAAAACTTGCATCTCTCAGACTATTCTAGAATTAATAATACACAAACACAAATGAAGAACAATGTACAACAAAAAACGGAACAAATTTAAAAAGGAAAACTAAAGGGTTAGGTGACGTCTGGTAATTATTCATAACGCGGCTAACTTTTATAAACTGATTACACCAAGTTCCCGCCACCTTCCTCAACAATATGTCTCTCAAATTTCAACACTCAGACTCACGAGTATAAACACACACACACACACACACACACACACACACACACACACACACACACACATAGCATCTTGGAGGATGAGAAGACAGGGGGACGTCGACACAAACAAACACGAGAATAATAATAGAAGTGTCTGTGTCGTGTCTGTGTCTGTGTCTGTGTGTGTGTATAATAACGTTGATGAGTTACCTGTGACCTCGTTTCCCACTGTATCATAGGTTAAGGTTTGTCCTTCAACCCTTTCCGCTTTTGGTCACGACTGACGACTTGACCCCCACCACAACAACAACCACTACAACCACCCACCACCACCACAATCACCACCACCACAAACACCACCACAACACAACCACCACAACCACCACCACACCACCACCACCACCACAACCACTACAACCACCACCACCAACACAACAACCACACCACCACACCACACCAACCACCACCACCACCACACAACCACCAACACCACCACCACAACCACACCATACCACCACCACCACCACACCACAACAACCACCATCACAACACAACAACCACCACCACCACCACCACCACCACCATCACCCACCCAAACCACCACACACCACCAACACCACCAACAACCACCACAACCACACCACACCACCACCACCACTACCACCACCACCACCACCACCAACACAACAACCACCACCACCAACACAACAACCACCACCACCACCACCACAACAACCACCATTACAACCACCACCACAACCACCACCACCACCACCACCACCACCACCAACACAACAACCACCACCACCACCACCACCACCCACCACCACACAACAACCACCACCACCAACACAACAACCACCACCACCACCACCACCACCACAACAACCACCATTACAACCACCACCACAACCACCACCACCACCACCACTACCACCACCACCACAACAACAACCAGCACCACCACTACCACCACCACCACTACCACCACAACAACAACAAGCACCACCACCACTACCACCACAACAACCACCACCACCACCACAATAACCACCATTACAACCATCACCACTACAATTCAGACGATACTCAACCATGTGTGGCACGACAGGAACCGCATAAAAAGAGGTAAATATTTCAGTAGTCGACGTAATAGTGATGTAGCGAAGGAAGGAGTGGGGGAGAGATAGAGGGGAGGGGGAGAGATAGGGGGGAGGGGGATAAGGGGAGAGGTAGGGGGGGGGGGGAACTAAGCACCGTCTTGGTAGGTTCCTGGTGAAATATTCAAAACAATATCACTCCCCCGTCACTGTCTGAACCTGGTGAAGACGGAAGTGTCGCGTCTACTGTCCATGAAAGCTCTCTACAGCTGAAGTACAGGTGATAGTCAGGGAACTGTGGACATTGTGTACCAGCATAGGTTAGGTTAGGTTAGGTTAGGTTAGGTTAGGTTTGGTTTGGTTAGGTTAGGTTAGGTTGGGTTAGGTTAAGATTATGGTGTAGAATATTTATTGTATGTGCTTAGGTTATACATACATACATACATACACTGAAGGTGGGTGGGTGACTATGCCGACAGACACACACACACACACACACACACACACACACACACACACACGTGAAGGTATATAACAAACAACACGAATCTGAGGAGTGTAATTGTCGTCGATTTCGTCGTCGTAAGCGGAGAAGGAAGAGATGGGGAAGGCGGAGGAGAATAAGGAGGAGAAAGACGACACGAATGGGGAGGAGGAGAGGAGATAAGGTAGGAGGAGGAGGATAAAGAGAAGGAGGAGGATAAAGAGGAGGAAGAGGATGAAGAGGAGACAGAAGAGATAGGGTAGGAGGAGGAAGAGAAGAAGAAGCAGTAGGAGGAAAGAAGAAGCAGGAGAAGGAGGAGGAAGAACAGAATAAAGGAGGACAAGGAGGAGGAGAAGCAGGAGAAGAAAAAAGATAGGAGGAGGAGGATGCGGAGAAGGAAGTGAAAGAGAACAATAGAGGGGGAACAGAAGAATTGGGAGGAATAGAAGAAGGAAGAAAAGAATGAAGGGAGGGAAGAAGAGAGGGGGAGGGGGAGTAAGAAGAGAGGAATAAGAAGGAGGAACAGAGGAAGAAGCCCTGGTTGGTTTGCGTGTCCGACCTGTTGTATATTACTCAGAGCCGTGTCATCTTTGTGTATTTACGGGGCGTTGGGGCGAGTTTATGAGAGGTAGCACTCTTAGGTGTTATCGCCGGGGTAACACACACACACACACACACACACACACACACACACACACACACACACAGACCTAATTCAGTATGTAATTCACTCAGTCCCATCTTATTATCTGTATGGCCACATTCACGTGCACACACATTAATTAAAAAAATTATCTTTACAATTTTGTGTTTGGTAATATGACACAACGGACGAAGAATTTTGACAACCCTACCTAGACAACAGGAGTCACAGTGTTCGTTTTAAAATCCACAGTAAAGATATTTTTTTGGGGATTGTGTGTTCATTAACCTTTGCATATTAAATAGTATCTCTTCTGGGTTTTCAGTATTCACTTCTGGCTATACTGACACACCACAACACATTATAATATTCTTAAAACTCCCATTTTCTTTCCCTGACAAACTCTTTCATGTCTATATTCACGCCTGACGTCACCCTTTGTAAACCTATCTTGAAATTCCCACAGTCTCCCCCTGTTGCTCGTTTTCTGTGGCCATGTTTATACTTTACGACCTCTTGTGTTTTCAATTCTGTTTCTTTTTTAGTACGAATTCATGATGGAAACTGAAATGCTGACTTAATTGAGGAGAATGAACAAGTTTTCGTAATTTAGATAGAATGAATAAGCTTGCGTAATAGAAAAAAAGAATGATTAAGTTTAAATATAAGATAAGGAATGAATAAGCTTACGTAATTAAGAAAGAATGACTAAGCGTACGTAATATAAAATAATGAATAAGCTTAAATATAGAAATATTAAATAAGCTTAGATAAAAGAGAAACGATGAATACGCTTATATAAAAGAGAAAGAATGAATAAGCTTGCGTAATAGAAAAAGAATTAATAAGCTTACATAAGGGTCGCTGATTTGGGCCCAAGGCACTACAAGTCCCCCACTTGTAAATTAATACATGGCTTTACAGTTGGGGAAGTGAATGTGGTTAAGTGCAGTGTCGACCATGCTGCCTCCTTATGTACCGAAGGCTCGGCTGTATTTCCACTGTTCCTAACGGGATCATATTCACGAAATAAAATAATTAATATATTTTTGAAATGCGTGTTTTAAAGATCCGGTTAAATGAAGAGTTAGCTAGGATTAATCAATGGCATTCTGGTGACATGTAAATTTGGTCTGTACGGATAAAATGGCTTAAAGAATAGCAGGACTCTGACATATCCGGAATATACAAAATAACAAGCTTGAATAATAGGCCTCTAGAATAAAGCATCAGTTTACTACAAAAAATAATTAAAAATAACTGCATACATCGAATAACAGGATAATGTAATGAAGATCCCGTATAAGCGGAAAAGTTTGGTGAAATAACCCGAATTATGTCACTATAAATCGTCCGGTTATCACCAGCACTACAGAATAACTTGTAAGTGAATCACAACCGATAATCTGTTTACACTTTCTTCACTGTTAACTACGTAATCTAAATAATACTGTAAGTTATTTTCAATTACTATTTTTAAAACGATATAGACAATTCAGCCTACCTCCCGCCTTTCCTGACTCGACTAATGGATGTTTTTAGTGATTGAGGAATGTTTTTGTTTACAAGGATAGCTCCAGGTAGTTCATGGACTGTTTTTGGTAATTTTTTGTTTATGTTTTTCAAAGTCTTGTGGGAACGCGAGTGGAAACTTGGCTGAATTTACCAAAAGCCATTTATCATTTATTATTATTATTATTATTATTATTATTATCATTATTATCATTATTATTATTATTATTATTATTATTACCGTCATTTTCGTCGTCGTTAGTGGTAGTAGTAGTAGTAGTATTATTAAGTACAGGGTATTATATTTTTCCTATAATTTCAATATTTCCACCTCACTCAACATAACGAAACACCTCACTCAACATAACGAAACACCTCACTCAACATAACAAAACACCTCACTCAACATAACGAAACACCTCACTCAACATAACGAAACACCTCACTCAACATAACGAAACACCTCACTCAACATAACGAAATCGATATAATTTCTCACGAATATAAAAATACGCTATAAGGAATTAATTGAACGTTATATATAATTATTTCATACGGTATATTATCTCTCTATAACAAGTAATAATAACAAATGGACAGATAAAAGAAAAAAGAAAGAGAATTATGTGATACTGTGTTACTACGAAAGAGGGAAACAGGTAAACAATAAAGAGAGCATAGAAAATAGTAGAAGATGTAAACAATGGGAGAGAAAGAAAAAAAATAATTACTAGTACATGTAAACAATGAGGTAAAGGAAGATAATTAAAACGGAAATGTAAACAGAGGAAAAAATTGGCACAAAATGTAAACAAAATAAACATCAAGGTGTAAACAGAATAATAATAAAAAAAAAGAATATAAGGAATTATAAAAAAATAATCAAAAGAAGGAATAAGTAGAAGAAATAAGGAAAGAAAGCCAAAAAAAATAAGAATAAAGAATTAACAACATGTGTAAACAAAAGAATAGTAATAAGACAAAAGAAGGAAGAAGAAGAAGAAGAACACGAAGAAGAAAAACAGAACAAGAACAAGAAGAACAACAAGAAGGGAGGATAAGAGCATCAGAAACCAGACGACATAAAAACTTGGGGTAGTGTGGCGGGGCGTGGGGGGGCGGGGGGGGGCGGAGCTGACTGTGCATGTTGATGACAGAAGGGACACAAGGAAGAGCCTGGCAAACTTGTTCTTTATGGTAGTTCTCCACATTACCCCAGGGGTCCTCCTCAAGCTCACTGTGGGGATGTTACGTAAGAGGGGGGGAGGATGAGGTGGTTGTTCCGTAAGAGGGGGGGATGAGGTGGTTGTTCCGTAAGAGGAGGGATGAGGTGGTTGTTATGTAAGAGAGGGGAGGGGTGAGGTGGTTGTTCCGTAAGAGGGGGGAGCGGTGGTTGTTCCGTAAGAGGGGGAGGAAGAGGTGGTTGTTCCGTAAGAGAGGGGGGGGGCGTTGAGGTGGTTGTTCCGTAAGAGGGGGGGATGAGGTGGTTGTTCCGTAAAGGGAGGGGGGTGAGGTGGCTGTTCCGTAAGAGGGGGAGGAAGAGGTGGTTGTTCCGTAAGAGAGGGGGAGGAAGAGGTGGTTGTTCCGTAAGAGAGGGGGATGATGTGGTTGTTCCGTAAGAGGGGGGAGGAACAGGTGGTTGTTCCGTAAGAGGGGGGGATGAGGTGGTTGTTCCGTTAGAGGGGGGGAGGATGAGGTGGTTGTTCCGTAAGAGGGGGGGGATGAGGTGGTTGTTCCGTAAGAGGGGGGATGAGGTGGTTGTTATGTAAGAGAGGGGAGGGGTGAGGTGGTTGTTCGGTAAGAGGGGGGGAGGGGTGGCTGTTCCGTAAGAGGGGGAGGAAGGGGTGGTTGTTCCGTAAGAGAGGGGGGGCGTTGAGGTGGTTGTTCCGTAAAAGGAGGGGGGTGAGGTGGTTGTTCCGTAAGAGAGGGGGGGGGCGGTGAGGTGGTTGTTCCGTAAAAGGAGGGGGGTGAGGTGGTTGTTCCGTAAAGGGAGGGGGTGAGGTGGTATGCCGTAAGGGTAGTTTTTATGTCCCACGATCTTTCTTTTGTGTTTTTTTCTGAGAGCCAAGTTCGATATCCGTGTGTGTGTGTGTGTGTGTGTGTGTGTGTTTTAATATAGGTTATAGGTAAATTCATTGTTGGCTTAATATTTTTTTTTAAGTTTGAGACCAATTTTGATTACACAACAAAAAAATAAAAAAAATCCTGTGGTTGAATTAATCATGATCTCTCGGTCATGTAATTGATGAGATTAATTCTAACTTCAATTTACTTCACAAGACGCTGAAGTAAATAATTAATATGGTGAAGAAACTTTATTTAGAGTCCATGGATGATTTTCAGTCCAGTGAAGTGGAATTTGTAATGTGTTTGAGGCCAATTTTTTACACGAATAGGATTTTATTTTTGTAGGGTAAGGACCAGATTCTCTCCTATGGGTGAAAATAAGAACAAATTTCCCTTACCTCCCTCCCAAGATGTTGAGGCCAGTTTTCACCCTCCCTCCCAAGATGTTGAGGCCAGTTTTCACCCTCCCTCCCAAGATGTCGAGGACAGTTTTCACCCTCCCCCCACAAGAGACCGAGGATAGTTTTCACCCCCACAAGAGACCGATACCAATTTTCACCCTTCTCCCCAAGAGACCGAGGATAGTTTTCTCCCTGGTCTCGGTCGTCGTCCCAAGATGGAAGCTCGACAACTTGTCTTAACTCTGGTCATCTCGTAAACCTCCCAAGACTCCCTACAAGTTTTTCCTTAGGGACAATCATGATGGATTTCCTGGGAGGGTTACGTAGCCAGTCAGCCAGTCACTCCTACAGTCAGCCAGCCACTCCTACAGTCAGCCAGCCACTCCTACAGTCAGCCAGGCACTCCTACAGTCAGCCAGTCACTCCTACAGTCACTTCTACAGTCAGTCAGTCACTCCTACAGTCAGCCAGCCACTCCTACAGTCAGCCAGTCACTCCTACAGTCACTTCTACAGTCAGTCAGTCACTCCTACAGTCAGCCAGTCACTTCTACAGTCAGCCAGTCACTCCTACAGTCAACCAGTCAACCAGTCAGCCAGCCACTCCTACAGTCAGCCAGTCACTCCTACAGTCACTTCTACAGTCAGCCAGTCACTCCTACAGTCAGCCAGCCACTCCTACAGTCAGCCAGTCAACCAGTCAGCCAGCCACTCCTACAGTAAACACTACGACAACTGTAACGGGGGTTGAGTCACAAGGGCATATTGGAGTGATCAGGTGGTGAGTCACTTCAGTATGGGATATAAGAGGGTTGAGTCAGGACAGTAATGGCTCTAGGAGGGGTGAGTCAGGGCAGTAATGGATATAAGAGGGGTGAGTCAGGAGACAAAGGGCTCAAGGAGGGATGAGTCAGTTCAGTAAGGGCTTAAGGAGGGGTGAGTCAGAACTGTAAGGGCTCTAGAAGGGGTGAGTCACTTCAGTAAGGGCTCAAGGAGGGATGAGTCAGTTCAGTAAGGGCTCTAGAAGGGGTGACTCAGGACAGAAAGGGCTTAAAGAGGGGTGAGTCAGCGCAGTAAGGGCTCAGAGAGATGAGTCAGGAGAGTAAGGGCTCAGGGAGAGGGCCAGTGAGGGCTCAGGAGACGGGAAGAAACAGCAGGAGGCAGCAAGCATATATCAGTGTTGTGTACCAGAGTTATACCCCAAGTTCCCAACCCGTAAACTCTCGTAGATACACCTGAAGCTCTCTCTCTCTCTCTCTCTCTCTCTCTCTCTCTCTCTCTCTCTGTTTCATTCTGTTTTTCTCCTTTCTCTTTCCTTTCCTTTTGCTCTGAAAGGATCTCACTAGGCCGTATGGAGACTTCTATATAATTATTTCCCTGGCTCTTGCTTAGGATGAGAGAGAGAGAGAGAGAGAGAGAGAGAGAGAGAGAGAGAGAGAGAGAGAGAGAGATACAATCAACATCCAAACACAGACTACAGACACCCCCTTGACCATTAACTAAAGAAAAAATAAATAGAACGAACAGACATAAATATAAACACTGGATGAGATACAGATAGAGCCAGAACACAGACATCCACTTGACAACCACCATCAAATAAACACAATGTAAACACAACAAAACACACGGACACACAAAGGCAGACATAGACGGGATCTGAGACAAAGCCAGAACACAGACGTCCTCTTGACCACCACCACCACCACAGCCACCAGCTAAAGACAGTGTAAACACAACACAGTGAGAGAGAGAGACACTCACACAGGGGGACTCACCTTGAAGCCACCAGCCATTAGTCTGATGAAAGTGCCACAATCACGGGCTGGCGGCTTGTTACCACAACTTGTACGTGTGTGTCAGACCTTTGATCACCCCGCCACTGCCTCTACTGCTACTTGTAATAGCAGGGATGCCACTACCTACTGCTACTACCACCACTACCACCACTACCACGACAACTGAGGCCAAGTCTAGTATTGAACATCGCTGACCTATTGGGAGTTGGTTAAGAGATTTTAGTGAATAGAAAAACAAAGTTGAACTCCAAGAATTTATGGCATTCCCCACCCCCCCTCCCATTGTTCCCACTCCATCACCTACTAATCTCCCCACCTCCTTTTGTCCCCACTCCCCATCACCTCCCTTTGTCCCCACCTCCCCACTCATCATAAACACAAGCAGGTTAATGAAACAGGCAGTGAGGTGTGTGGAGATGAGCCTTGGGCCGGCCAAAGAGGGTTTTAACGTATGCAAATGAGGAAGTAGTGAAGCTGTTTGGGTATTATTGGTCTGCCGGACTGAATGACGCATGACTCCCTCCACTCCTGCCCTATACTGAGCCTTCCCAGCCTCCCGTAAATTTCCCCTACTTTACGTCCAGTCCCCTACTTTATGTCCAGTCCCCTACTTTATGTCCAGTCTCCTAATTTACGTCCAGTCCCCTACTTTACGTCCAGTCTCCTACTTTATGTCCAGTCCCCTACTTTACGTCCAGTCTCCTACTTTATGTCCAGTCTCCTAATTTACGTCCAGTCCCCTACTTTACGTCCAGTCTCCTACTTTACGTCCAGTCCCCTACTTTACGTCTAGTCCCCTACTTTACGTCGTCTCCTACTTTACGCCCAGTCCCCTACTTTACGTCCAGTCCCCTACTTTATGTCCAGTCCCCTAAATTACGTCCAGTCCCCCTACTTTACGTCCAGTCCCCCTACTTTACGTCCAGTCCCTCATCCTCCACCTTTACCTCCTGCTCCACTCCTTGCTTTCCACACTGCCCTCCTGACCTCTTGACCTCAACCCTCCTTTCTGCCTTCCTCACCCTCCCTCCCTACCTCCTCTGACGCAGGAGACGGACTACCTCTCCAGAAGGCCTTAATTACCTCACCTGCAGGAGGGGAGGGGCAAGACCCACCTGCTGGGGACTGATCACAGGGCTTTATCTGCTCCGCTGCCACGCCATTTGTTTACTGAAGGTGCACTGAGGTTCCTACTGCAGCGGATCGCCAGTGTAGGCATTAACCGGGCGATGGTTCGACTGGCGTACCTTCTACAACCGTATCATTGAGGGTTTTAATGGCCAGAGGACAAGTGTTTCTCTGACGGAGCTTCCACGAGAGAGAGAGAGAGAGAGAGAGAGAGAGAGAGAGAGAGAGAGAGAGAGAGAGAGAGAGAGAGAGATATCCTCGTTCCCTAACACACACACTGTGCAGAGTCGTGTATTGGTACTCACTGGCCCTCGCAAGTCTTGATGACCTCTTTGTCCCACCCTCCCGCACCACCCACCCGCACCACCTACTCATCCGCTCTAAAAAATTAATTATACAAAGTATTTATCTCCAACACACTGCCAAATTGAGAGCTCTTGAACACATACACACTCTACAGACTGATGATAATATCACACAGACCATCTACACTGATGGATCTCTTAACACCGCCTGTGGGAGGGCTGGAAGTGCTATTGTTGTGACTCAACCAGACGGTAATATAATTGACAAAGGAGTTAGAATTAACAACTGGGCATCTTCTCTACAAAGTAAATTAGTTGCCATACTCACAGCTATTAAATTCATTGAAACCACTGTCACTGACAGTCTCATCATCACTGACTCTCTATCCTCACAACTTGCCCTTGACACCCTCGACTCAAGTTGTCACGCTCTTGTCTCTGAAGCCAGACACAAATATGCGAGCCTTGTTGACCGGGGTGTCAAGGTCAAACTGTTGTGGATCCCCTCTCACATAGGCCTCATAAAACATGACAGAGTTGATGCCCTCGCCAAACTCGCGTCTAACAAAGACACTGTTGAATACAATTTGGGTCTGTCAAAAAGAACCCTTAAAACTGTAATTAGGAAAGAACTTATTGCCAAGTTTGACGCAAGTAGACTAGTGCAAACAGGCACTAGTCGATCTATTGTTTACCATGATGAGATGTATCAAGTGAAACATGTATATGGAGCAAGTAACAAGATCACTAGATTACAAGATGTTGTAACCGCAAGACTAAGGTTAGGATATAAGTACCTCTGGCAGCATGTTCCTCAAGCAGATGTAAACAAGACTAAATGTAAAGTGTGTGGCCAGACATATGGCCACACACTTGAACACTACATCCTCGACTGTGTGAAGATAGAACCTTTTAGGGACAGGTCCAAGCGCACTGTGTGTGAAATGGCACAACACTTCATCTCTACTGGCAAGATAGCCGAGATATTAAGATTGTATCCACTTTTTTGCACTAAGTAACTATATCAGTTCTCGTGTACAGAACCAAATACACAATGTGCTTGAATACTTCTCACGTAAATGTGAATAACAAGGTGTGAGGCCAGACATACTGCCTCACACGCCTGTACTCACGCTTTTGTGAATAAGTTACCCTTTATGTATAGAACTAAACAAATAATGTAATTGAAATACTGTGTAACATGCAGTGCCATAATATCCTGACAACGGGGGTTAATTATTATGACCCTTTGTAAACCCTACTCTGTAATCCTTTTGCGCTACCGCTCACAGGATGAGTGTGGGGTGCACAATAAAGAAGCCGCTGTAAGCGGCAAAATCAAAATCAATCATCCACCCACACCAGTCACCCACCATCACTACCCCTTCACCACGCTTCCCACCCACCATCCCCTTCACCACGCTTCCCACCCACTCACCACCCTCACTACCCACTCACCATCCTCCCCACCCACTCACAATCCCTCATCACCCACTAGCCCACCCTCACTACCTAGTAACCCTTCCTCACCACCCACTCACCATCCCTCATCACCAACTAACCCACCGTCACTACCTAGTAACCTTTCCTCACCACCCACTCACCATCCCTCACCACCCACTCACCCGCCCTCACTACCCACTCACCCTTAGGGACAGGTCCAAGCACACTATGTGTAAAATGGCACAACACTTTATCTCTAATGGCAAGACAGCCGACATATTAAGATTGTATCCACTTTTTTTGCACTCAGTAGCTGTATCAGTTACCATGTATAGAACCAAACACACAATGTGCTTGAATACCTCTCACACAAAGGTGAATAACAAAGTGTGCGGCCAGACATACTGCCTCACACTCCTGTACTCACGTAGTTGCGAATAACTTACCCTTTATGTATAGAACTAAACAAAGAATTTATTTTAAATACTCTGTAACATTCAATGACATAATATCCTGACCACTGGGGACTGATATAAACACCCTTTGTGACCTCTACTCTGTAATCCTTTTGTGCTGCCGCTCACAGGATGAGTAAGGGGTGCACAATAAACTAGCCGCTGTGCGTGGCCAAAAAATAAATAAATAAATAAATAAAAAATTACCCGTATTCCAATTTTCTCACCACCCACTGATCATACCTCACCACCCCTCACCATCCCTCACCATCCCTCACCACCCACTGATCATACCTCACCATCCCTCACCATCCCTCACCACTCACTCACCACCCCTCACCACTCATTCACCCACTCTCACCACCCAATATCTGGCTCCAGTATTTCTCCCTCCCATCCTCCCACAACATCTGGCTCCAGTACTTCTCCCTCCCTCCCTCCCTCCCCACGCAGCGTCTGGTTCCAGTACATCTCCTTCCCTTTACAACATCTGGCTCCAGTACACCACCGGCCCCTGAACCGGATATAACAGCTCTGTGATTTCGGTGATCCAGGGAGGACT
>CAUDMG010001572.1:5360000-5385000 GCA_958450375.1 Homarus gammarus
AGGTGTGTGTGTCTGTGAGGTGTGTGTGTGTGTCTGTGTGTGTCTGTGTGTGTGTATGTGTGTTGAATCTATTACACACTAAATCTCTCACACGTGTTCATCAACGTACAATAACAATAATGTATTTCAAAAACTTAAGTTAGGACTCACAACGACCTCTTCTGTATACTTGGAGCAGCCTGATCACTTGCCGCCTCTTCCTGAGTTCATAATTACGAGGCATCGGGAGAGTCATTTTAGTAGTGATGGAAGAGTGTGACACGAGCGAAGCATTGTGACACCAACGAATTATTATAGTGATGTGGGAAGGGTGTGACACGAGCGAAGTATTATAGTGATGTGGGAAGGGTGTGACACGAGCTAAGTATTATAGTGATGTGGGAAGGGTGTGACAACAATCAATCAGAGTACCGTCCTCATATCTAAGGGTTGGTGACCACAGTCCTCCACTCTAAACATTCTCAGGCTAATTTTACCAATCCTCCAAGGTCTTGTATCTCTCTGGGGACTCATTTTTTCAATTTAATTTATCCATCCTGGTCTCTGCCTCCCCCTGACCCTCCTAGCCTCAACTTTGCCCATTAATATTTCTATTATTATCCCTCATCCCTAATTATATGACCAAAATATCTAATTTTTCTTTTTCTGTACATTTCAAGTATTTCACTTAAAGTTTTTCCTAATCTTAGCACTTGTTCATTTGTTCTCCCGTCAGTGTAGCTTATTTGTGACATTCGCCTATAACACCACATATCAAAGGCCTCCAACCTCTTTCTGGTGTCTACTGAAAGTGTCCCTGCCATATAAAGTCTTTCAGCAGCCTTTTTCTCAAATTAAAGTTAATGTTCTTTTTTCATTTGGTCTTTCTGTTTTTTGCCAGATCTATTCTTGTTATAATGTCTTCCATACATCCACCATCACAGTTAATGTTACGTCCCAGATACACAACATTTTCCACTTGTTAAGTTCCCTGTTGCCAACCATAATCTGTATTTTAGGTTTTATCTCCAATTTGTAAACAACCATTACTTTCGTCTTCACAGCATTAACTCTTAACCCATATTCCTCACCTTTTTCCACTAATCTGTTAACCAGTTTTTATTACGCCTCTTCACTGTCAATAAGAGCATCATCATCTACATAGCGTTTATTTGATATTACTTTACCATTAACTTTTAGTCCTTCATCGTCACTTATAACTTCTATCAAGAATTCTGAATATAATTATACAGTGTTGGAGATAGAACACAGCCTTGTCTTACTCCCTGTCTAACTATGAACCAATTAGTTAGTTCATTATTTACTAACAGTGCTGCCTCCTGTTACCAGTAAAGATTCTTCAAAATTCTAATATCTCCTTCATTAATGCCGATTTTTAACTTCTCTAGTTCCTTTTTCCCTTTCTAAATCCATTTTCTCTTAAGATAACTCATCTTCTAAGTTTCCATTGTAAACTTTATTCCTCTTAAAATAATATTAAATAAAACTTTGCAGGCATGACTTACTAAGCCTGTTTGTTCTAAGCTGGGTTGCACTCCAAGGCTCCTTCCTGGCTTTATAGGTTATAATACAAAGTGATATTTTGAGATCACTGGGAAGGTTTGAAGTATATAAAATTAAATATTGTAATCGTACATATTTCATCCCATTCTTGCCTACTTGTTTTACGAATTCTGCTAGAAGCTGATCAACTCCATAGCGAGGCATTATAGTGATGTGGAAGGGTGTGGCACAAGCGAGGCATTATAGTGATGTGGAAGGGTGTGGCACAAGCGAGGCATTATAGTGATGTGGAAAGGTGTGGCACAAGCGAGGCATTATAGTGATGTGGAAGGGTGTGGCACAAGCGAGGCATTGTAGTGATGTGGAAAGGTGTGACAGAAGCGAGGCATTATAGTGATGTGGAAGGGTGTGGCACAAGCGAGGCATTATAGTGATGTGGAAGGGTGTGGCACAAGCGAGGCATTATAGTGATGTGGAAGGGTGTGGCACAAGCGAGGCATTATAGTGATGTGGAAAGGTGTGACAGAAGTGAGGCATTATAGTGATGTGGAAGGGTGTGGCACAAGCGAGGCATTATAGTGATGCGGACGGGTGTGGCACAAGCGAGGCATTATAGTGATGTGGAAAGGTGTGACACAAGCGAGGCAATATAGTGATGTGGAAAGGTGTGACATAAGCGAGTCATTATAGTGATGTGGAAGGGTGTGACACAAGCGAGGCATTATATTGATATGGAAAGGTGTGACACAAGCGAGGCGTTTTGGAAACGTGGGAAGGGTGTGACACAAGCGAGGCATTATGGAAACGTGGGAAGAGTGTGACACAAGCGAGGCATTATGGAAACGTGGGAAGGGTGTGAAACAAGCGAGGCATTATAGTGATGTGGAAGAGTGTGACACAAGCGAGGCGTTTTGGAAACGTGGGAAGGGTGTGACACAAGCGAGGCATTATGGAAACGTGGGAAGAGTGTGACACAACGAGGCATTATAGTGATGTGGAAAGGTGTGACACAACTGAGGCATTATGGAAACGTGGGAAGAGTGTGACACAAGCGAGGCATTATAGTGATGTGGAAGGGTGTGACACAACTGAGGCATTATGGAAACGTGGGAAGAGTGTGACACAAGCGAGGCATTATACTGATGTGGAAGGGTGTGACACAAGCGAGGCATTATGGAAACGTGGGAAGGGTGTGACACAGGCGAGGCATTATAGTGATCTGGAAGGGTGTGGCACAAGCGAGGCATTATAGTGATGTGGAAGAGTGTGACACAAGCGAGGCATTTTGGAAGCATGGGAAGGGTGGGACACAAGCGAGGCATTATGGAAACGTGGGAAGGGTGTGACACAAGGGATGCCTCACGTGTCACACCATTTTACGTGGATAATACCCAGATTCTTTCTATTAAATGGTTCAGTCTAGAACTAGTGGTGTCAGGTGATGAGTGTGTGTGTGTGTGTGTGTGTGTGTGTGTGTGTGTGTGTGTGAGTGAGTGAGTGTGTATGTGTGTGAGTGAGTGAGTGTGTGTGTGTGTGTGTGTGTGTGTGTTTGAACATTCATTTATCTCTTTATTCAGATTAGACACCCTCATCCGGACCTTTAACAATCTTTATACGGACGAAATAACCCTTATCCGGACTTCCAATAAACCCTTAACTGAAATAAAATACCTTATCCAAACTAAAACCTCATTATCCGTATTCTGAACCCCTTTATTCGGACCTTATCGGAGCCGTCCCGGAGCCAAGCGATGGTAGACGGAGGGTTCGAATCCACGTCACACTTGAGCACCACCATCTTTCCCGTCTCTGCCATGACGTCACGGGGCAGGGCACGGAAGACTGGGCCGTACTGCACGTGGACACTCAGAGTTTTCTTGGATGTCCCCACCTTGTTGGACACCTATGAAGAAATAGATGGATAAATAGAAAGAAAAGGTGAGAAAAGCGATATACCAGGTGTTAAAACACTATAGAAAGTCATACCAGTCACTATACCACTATATCAGGCTCTATACCAGGCACTATGCCCCAATATATCAGGTACTATACCACATACCAGGCACTATACCAGACATTACAGGCACTATACCAGACATACAAGGCACTGTACTACTATACCAAGCACTATACCAGATATAATAGTTACTATACCACTAAGTCAGTCATACCAGGTACTATACCACCATATCAAGCACTACACCAGACATACGAGAACTATACCAGATATATCAGTCACTATACCCAATATACCAGGCACTATACCAAACATAACAGACACTAAACCACTAAATTAGTCATCATACTACGAACTATACCAGATATACCAGGTACTATACCACATATACCAGGCACTATATCATACCTGCGAGCAGATATCGGTAAAATACTGATTTATATTTACTTGAGTCAAAGTCCTGTTACTGTTCCAAATAGTTACTCAAAGCGTAAGAGTACTCCGTCATGGGTGAATCAGTTCTTCACACAGTTGATTTTATGTTTACCTTTAGCAGCAGCTGATTTCCAAAGCTGCTGTCTAAAAGATTTGCTCTTCTTGACGTGAACAAGAGCCCAGCAGAACTAAACAACCGCTCGCATGCTGTAGAAGCAAGCAAGGGGATGTTTACTTAATCCTCTTCACCACTGATCGGCCTGCTAGCCGTTTGGGCGGTCAGTCACTCGGCACGTACTGGTTCCAGGATGTATCTGTACCTGCCCCAGTGCTGGTCAAGTCTGGCTTTGAATGAGCTTAAACCCGGTGCCGTCACTTCACTCTCTGGCAGTTTGTTCCAAGAGTTCATAATTATCACTCTAAATAGTTTGCCCAGACAATTTTTTGAACTTGTGGCTTCTTCACCGTTGAGCCGTGAACCAGAGCCGGATTTAGACCTGTGGAGGCCCATGGGCAGCCTCTTTGTGGAGGCCCCCCTCATTATAACTACCCAAGAGGGTGGGGTGGCGAGTGAAGCGAGCCTAAACATCTGGGAGTTCCGGGGGGCGCTGTAAGCCCCCGGGAAAATTTTGAAATTTGAACACTTCTTTGGAGAATTTTGAAGCCATATGCAGTTATATTGAGGAAATTAGAACACAGCCCCTGATGACATTCGTAATAGAAGTGATAATGAAAAAAAAAATTATTATTTTTTTTTAATCTCAATTTCGTTATGCCATGAAGTTCATTTTTAATCAATATATGTTTGTGGAATTCTAAATATATTATTAGCAACACAAACAATAGCATTCATTAAAAATATACGGTTCATAGGAAAACCAGGTATTCATGAATTTCAAGGAGTAGCTAGCCTAATTTCTATCACGCTTCTTGCTGAACATAGTGTTACGTGATGGAACAGATAAACATGAATTTTAAAGAATGATAATAAAAGTAATCCTCATGAATAAACAAATAAATAAAATATTGTAATATGTGGAGGCCCCTGGGCAGCTGCCCACTTTGCCCACTCCTGAATCCGGCCCTGCCGTGAACCCAAGTGGGGCGGGCATCTGCCAGTTCCAGGTATGAATACTCGACTGAGTAATGACCTCACAGGTGTTTATAAACTTCTATTAAGTCCCCAATTGGCCGCCTATAGTATAAGCTGGGCAACATCAAGCGAATGATTTCTAATCTCTGTTAGTAACTGAGGTGCCGTAGTGCAGGTACAAGTCTGGTGGCCCTCCTTTGGACACTTTAATCAACAAACAGTCTCTAGTATATCTTGATTGCCAGACAGGGTGACTAATCCCAAAAGAGGGAAGCACCTCACTTTTGAAGAGCGTTATGAGGGTCGGACCATCTACTGTAGGTGTGTGAATGTCCTTCCTATAAGACCTACTAGTTTAGATGCTCAATTTACCTTCTTTTCACAAAGGTCCGATAACTTCAGTTCGTTGTCACTATAATATAAACGGCCAGGTCCTTATCTCATTTGGCCCCAGTTAATGGTGTTTCTTCATCTTGACTTGACTTGACGTCTGTAGATAAGGTAGAAGGCTATTGCTTGTAATGCTGAGTGGGAGGACAGGGATCATGATTGGAAGTACTTTGGTGGCCATTTGGGGGAGGGGAGGGAGGGGTTGGCCTAGGATCAAGGATATATCTCCTGCTGTTGGTATGTTTGTCTTGATAGTTGCCTTCAAGATGGATAAAAACAAACATTTAAAACATTCATACTGGCTGGGATCTTTGTCAGGTACTATCTAGTCTCGTGGCTGGTGCAGATCTTTATAGTACTGAGCTCCACTACTTCTGGCTTACACAAAAGGCATTATAACTTCACTGAATTTCCCACTATGGTCTTCGGTGAAAACAACCCTTAAATATGGCCACGGATGATTTTTTAAGGTAGACATGGCTACAGCGGGATGAAGCTCACGGGGTCAACACTAGATTGGAAATGACTGCTGTAAACAAGAGCCATGCCCATAACAACCAGAAGCCTTTTCTGTTTCCTTTTTCTCTTCAAATGTAACAACAGTCTTACAAAAGAAATGCAGAGAAGTAAAAGTAAAGAGTAGAATATTTTTTGAGTACCTGAGTAAACGAAAAGTATACGAAAAATTAATTGAGTAGTGTAGTGAAGTAAATATACTTTACTACTCCCCATCCCTGCATGTCAGGCACTATGCCAGACATACCAGGTATTATACCAGGCGCTTTATCAGATATACCAGTCACTATACCACTGCACCAGGCACTATACCACTAAACCAGGCACTATACCACTATGCCAGGCACTATACCAGACATACCTCACATGATATGGAGGTCTGGTGGAGAGTTCTGGATATTTTTCGTAGTAAGAGAACACTTGACGTAGCGTTCTCCAGCAGCTGACTCCTCCGGTACCATCTGTAACAGTGATGGTGATGATAATGACGATAATGCTGATGGTAATTACGATAATAATAACGATTGATAATAATACTACTACTACTTCTACTATTAGTACTACAACAACTATTACTATTACTGATACTAGTATTCATAATAATAACAATAATAAGCTAACCAGGTCGTTCCTCACTGCAAAGAGCCGTAACTCCAGAGCAACTCAACGGACAAATACTGTTTATCTAACTCATCCGAGTCCTTGTTGTGATATATCCACACACTAAGTTTCGTTTAAATCCCTCGATATTTGTTCAAGTTATCGTGTTGACAACTTCTGCATGCACGGACGGACACACGCACGGACGGACGGACGGACACACGCACGGACGAACGGACACACGCACGGACGGACGGACACACGCACGGACGGACGGACGGACGCACGGACGGACACACAGAAGGAAAACAATATGAGAGATAAGAAATTGAATGTTTCTTTAAATGGATTCTTAAATATATTAATCAAAAGGAAAATAAAATAACATGGGTGAAGTACACCTAAATATAGCTGTGTCAGTAAGGGCGTAGTCACGTGTCAGACAGCGAATAGGAGACAAGTTTAAACAGTAGAGAAGAAACAAAATCTCCTTCACGAGGTAATATAACTCATTGCCGGTTCAGTTAATCAAGAAGGACGGACGTTGAGCTAATTGACAAAGTCCAACCATTGACTTACCCCTAAAAAGGTACACTTGACCTTTGGCACCTTTGTTGCACCACACCGTTACAATCATGGCACCCCTGTTGCAAGCAAAGAACTCTCCTTTCTCACACACACACACACACACACCACCTCCCGTTGCATGACTACAAGGCGTTAAACAATTTCCCGGCCAGGTGTGAATGACTTCAGGTAATCTCTAATTAGAAAATACAAAGACACCTGAGCAAACCTAAACCGCTATATATTTTCTCACTTACTGGGTTAATCTGGTGACCTTGTCCTCTCTCTCTCTCTCTCTCTCTCTCAGCAGTAGTGGTAGAGGATTACTACTGGCGTGAATCAACCACCCGAAACATCCATTCTCCAATATTAAGTAAATTAAGTCAACCTTTGTGTTTGGTGTTTTAGTGAGACTTGATAAATAATATGTTTAGTTTTTTTCTTCTATTTCTTGTGTTTTTTATCGTTTTGTTATCATTATGTAGTCACACACACACACACACACACACACACACACACACACACACAGCTTCTTTAATTAATCAATAACACTCTTTCTCTCTCTCTCTCTCTCTCTCTCTCTCTCTCTCTCTCTCTATCTCCTCCATTCTCTTTCATCATGTCCCCCGCCAGCTCCTTCTTTTATTATTTACTTCTCATCTAGAATTCCATCTCGGTTTCTTAAATGTTGTACGACTCTCTCTCTCTCTCTCTCTCTCTCTCTCTCTCTCTCTCTCTCTCTCTCTCTAACTATTTATCTGTCTCTACCTCTCTTTCAATCTTCGTATTACAATCAACCTATTCATTTAGTCTACTTTTATCTATCTATCTATCTATCTATCACCCTAAAGACAGCCAGTCACACACACACACACACATGAGTTTAATTCACCTGTGCTTCCTTGTTTTAACCCCATTAGTTTAAAAGCATATTATCAAATAAGGGTTGACGTGGTCGAGAGAATACAACACTCGCCTCTTACTCATTAGGGTCGTTAGTTTGCATCCAGGATAACCGTCCCCACCCACACCCACACCCCCCACCCCCACCATCTTGTGTTGATCTGCAAGTTTTTGCGTTTCACAAGCTTCATTTTTAAACCAGTCGTTCTTTAGTTTGCGAAATTCGCGCCTGGCCACAGCTTTCTTCCTGCGGAAGGTATCAGCTTTGGTCCTAGACTGAGGGTTGTTCTGCCAGTCAATTAAAGCAGCACGTTTATCATCAACGAGTACATTGATTTCCGGGTTATTTTCATCAAACCAGTCCTGGTGTATTCTTTCGATCTGGCCGAGGGTCTCTGCAGGTTTTCGTCAAGAGAGCGTCGAGAATATCCCATTCGGCACTGGGATTTGATGTGTTTCTTGTTGGGTTGTTTATCAGCCCATGATCGAGTTGCTCTCTGAAATCATGTGCTACCGCTGGATCCTCCAGATGCTTAGTGTTAAAACCTCTACAGGATTCTTGTTGCCTCCGCCGTTTTGGGGCGACGTGAAGTGAGAGCTTGGCTCTGACGAGCTGATGATCAGTGTCACAGTGGTCTGAGCCACGTCGGCCTGCCTAAGCAAGGTATTGGTGATATTGAGGTGTGCAGCATCTCTACCAACTCTGGCATTGAAGTCACCAAGTAGCACAAACTTATCTTCTCTGGGAATAGAGGTTAGCACTCTGTCAAGGTTGGCGTAAAAGGCCTCCTTGTTGTCATCCTCTGCATCCAGTGTTGGGGCGTATGCATTGGTAGAGAAAGTATACCATGAGTGATTATGTGGGACTGAGCGTCATGAGGCGCTCGTTGATCCCAAAAGGCATTTCAGTTAGCCTGTGTAGGATGCGTTGGCGTATGGCGAAGCCAATTCCATAAATGCAGTTTCTCTCCGCAGCAGGCTTACCCTTCCAGAAGTAGGTATAGCCAGAGCCCTGTTCTGTGAGTCGACCCTCGTCTGGAAGCCGGGACTCACTAATGGCTGCTATGTCGATGTTATATCAAGACAACTCTTTTGCCACAAGGGCAGTTCTTCTTTCAGGACGCTCATTTGTGCCAGTATCCAGAAGGCTTCCTGACATTCCATGCAGCGATCATAAGAGGTTGTATAATTTGTTTTTGTTTTGATCTGTGATTATAATTGTGTTTTCGACCGCATAAGGATGACCTTACTGAGTGAGGTTGCCCAGTCAGGTTGGTTCTTTATGCAGGCTATGTTTAGGGGACCTTTCCTAGCCCCCTCCCCATGTGGGGTGAGCAGAGTGGCTCCTCGAAAGAACTGCTCAGTCGCACAGACAGGACCGGATTGCACTGCTGCCTAGATCCCAGTGCATAAACGACCATCTTATATGGCACATATACCATGGTGCAGAGTTGTGACTAGAGACTCCCGGCAGTCATCTCTGCCTGTCCCCGTCGCCACTCGTCCATCGCCATAATAATTTTGGAGTATAAGAGTTCGGCGATGATGAGGAGTATGATGAGCTGGATGATGGCCGCACATGAGTTGATTTATGTGATGAGGCAGGAGCGCAGACTGCAACCACACATCTTGGCTCTCCCTTTTCCTGATCTACTGGTGCAAGTGTTGCAACGACTGGGGAGAGGGAGAGTTGAAATGGACTGCCGATAGCCCATTTTGTTGGTTTTCGTCTTAGTAGCCTGTCCATCATGCATTGACTTCTTCTGCCGGTGTAGTCGTTGGGTTCCCATGGTGGTCACCTCTTCCGCCTGTACCGCCGTTGGGATCTTGTTGGAGCTCTGTAAGCATGTCTGCCTGATGAGGGGCTCCACCATCGACTTTTCGTTCAGGGGTTTACTCCCGTAGCCTCATCCCTACCAAGGTTAATCCGCAAGGCAGTGGGGCGGTGGTTGGTAGGCGCCAGGACGTGTTCACATGCCAGTGGGGCTATGCGCCGTCCCTCTGAGGACCACTGCTACTCCGAGATCCCCTGCTGATCTAGCCTGGGCCCATAAGGCATCCAGTTACCGTGTGTTGCCACGAGGAGGCACAGCAGGAGTGTTGGTGGTGAGGAGGCTGTGCACTGGCAGGTGAAGACTTATGCAAGTTGCTTCCCTGTTCGCCACGAGGGCTAGCCAGCGGCGGTAGCTGAAAGCGAGAGGAAGCAAGCAGTACTTGCACCTTAACACTAACATAATGCTGCCACACTATACGCATTATACCACCCTGTGGACACACACACACACACACACACACACACACACACACGTTATATATACATGTGCATAAACTCTTCTATGATTAAAATATGCATTATTTTATTATCTTATGAAGGACATGACGGTTTTATTAAGGTCATCTTTTGTGTATATTTTGGGCAAGACACGGACGGACGAACAGACAGACGGAGAGAGAGAGAGAGAGAGAGAGAGAGAGAGAGAGATACTCAATATTTTCCTCATGTAAATTCATCTGTATTCAGTCGCTCCCTCTAGGCAAGTGTGTGTGTGTGTGTGTGTGTGTGTGTGTGTGTGTGTGTGTGTGTGTTTTTCTGTGTCTTTCTCTTTCATTCTTTAAGTCTCTCTCTCTCTCTCTCTCTCTCTCTCTCTCTCTCTCTCTCTCTCTCTTTCCTTCCCCTATCTATCCATCTCTCTTTATCTGTCTCTACCTCTCACCTGTCAACGCACCTACCAACAACACCTGCAACACTCACGTTTCACTGCCATCCTCCTACAACCTCACCTCCCAGTACCTAAGACAGTGTTCGAATCTCAAGGAACCAATGAGAATCTACTTTTATGTCGTAGCTCTAAATGAACCAATCAAATGCGTTCTATTATCTCTATTTACTAGGAAAATGTGACGTAGGAACCAATTAGAATCCTTCGTTTCGTTGTGATGGTGGATTCCTCTTTCTCCCCTCCTTCCCCTTCCTACTCCTACCCACCCCTCTTCTTCTCCTCCTCTTTCTCTTCCTCCTCTTCCCCTTTCTCCTCCACTTCTTCTCCTACTCTCCTACAAGATTTCTGCTCCACTTAACTCTCAGCTATGTTATGTCAGGCGGAAAAACACTGCGTATGATCTATTTGGTTCCTGAGAGAATTATATGCCTGCTTTATTCAATTACTTCACCTGCCTCTTTCTATTGACCTATTCGTCCGTCTATTTGTCTATTTATCTGTTCTATTCAGACTAAAGAGACTCAGCTACATGTGACTCACTGACTCAACCCGAACCTAACTTAATTTACCAATACCTGACTCACTAATTAGATAGACTCACCTGGATGTGACTCAAACTGATTCATCTATACACGCTTCACAGACTAAACTAACCCAACTAGAGGTGACTCACTGACTCACCTAAACAAAAACCTAATTAACTTAACTGTACATGAATCACTGACTAAATCGACTCTATTGATCGTGACTCAACGTGACTCACCTGTAAGTAAGGAGGGAGGGGTTGGCCTGGGCGGTACAGAGGAAAGTAGCATTATCTCCCTCCACCAGCTGAGATGGGCGAACTCTGAGACCAACCTCTGGCGGGAACAACACGCTTAGGTGGACGGTGCTGGGGAGTAGACCATTGTTTAGACATGTAGAGCAGCGTTAGACATGTTGGGGGTTGTTAGACATGTAGAGCAGCGTTAGACATGTTGGGGGTTGTTAGACATGTCGGGGGTTGTTGGTCATGTCGGGGGGGTTAGACATGTTGGGGGTTGTTAGACATGTCGGGGGCTGTTGGACATGTTGGGGGTTGTTAGACATGTCGGGGGTTGTTAGACATGTTTGGGGTTGTTGGACATGTCGGGGGTTGTTAGACATGTTGGGGGTTGTTAGACATGTCGGGGGTTGTTGGACATGTCGGGGGTTGTTGGACATGTCGGGGGTTGTTAGACATGTTGGGGGTTGTTGGACATGTTGGGGGTTGTTAGACATGTCGGGGGTTGTTAGACACGTCGACCATTGTTAGACATTTTGCATATATACGTTGACTATTGTTCGACACTAACCTAAACAACAGTTCATTAAGGCCAGGTAAAGGTGTGGCGTCCCTACCTGGTCAGTAGGTGATTCAGAACTTTACTGGAGGTGAACAAGGTGAGATGATGGATAATATTAGGTGAATCTATGTGACGAAAATTTAGCGTAGGTGGAGCAGGCAGGTGGTGGTGGTCTTAGGTGAAGATGAGGCAAGTGAAACATTAGGTGAACTGAAGGTGGGTGATGATTTAGGTTAAGATTAAGCAGGTGAAATATTAGGTGAACTTAAGATAGGTGATGATTTTAGGTGAATATAAGTTTAAATTTTAGGTGAAGATGAAACAACAAAAGGTCTTAGGTGAAAAAAAATTGAAATATCACCTGAAGAGAAAGATACCATAGCAATTAGGTGTATAGCAACTCACCTGGTCAAAGGGTGGCTCAGGGCCTGGTTGGAGGTGAGGCAGGTGAGGGTAGAGTTGTGGTGGGTCCTTCTGGGGTGAAGGAGAGACGGGATGTGACCTTGACTCTCTTCCCGTCTTCTAAGGGTTCTGTCTCCACCATCCACCCCGTCCTGATGGTCTCCCGTCTGGCGTCGTCCACCCACTGGATCTGAGAGACGGGGTAGGCGAGTGTGAGAGAGAGAGAGAGAGAGAGAGAGAGAGAGAGAGAGAGAGAGAGAGAGAGCATACCTTGGTTTGTGAGAGGATTCAATTCTTGTAAAATATCCCAAATCGAATAATCGTAAAAAGAATAAAAAATATCCATTGATTATCATTATAAATTAGAAAATATGATCCTAAAAAAAAAAAAAAAATATAATACTTCTCAAACACGAAATAAAATATTACTTTACAACACAAAAGTTTAATATTTGAATGCATAAAAATTGAGATATCAGTATACAAGGGTAAATAATGTAATGAAAATATAACATTGTAATCTATCTGATGCTGTTTAATATACTTCTCATACACTTCCTTCTATCAATCCTTCCCTCTACTCCTCTCCCCTCCTTTCTTCTCTCTCTCTCTATTCTCTCTTTCACACTCTCCTCGACTCCACTCTCACACTCTTACATACCGCCTCTCACACTTCACTCTCTCTCTCTCTCTCTCTCTCTCTCTCCCTCCCTCCCTCCCTCCCCCCTCCCTCCTTCCCTCCCTCCCTCCCTCTCTCTCCCTCCCCCCTCCCTCCCTCCCTCCCTCCCCCCTCCCTCCCTCCCCCACACTCACCTCAGGAGCAGGCCGTCCTCCAGAGCTCTCACACACAAGGGTCACAGTAACGCCAGCGGTGGTGGTGAGGACGGGCGGCGTGAGTGTGGGCGGTGAGGGCGGCACGTACACGGTGAGGCGGGCGGCGTGTGACCTGATGCCTGGCACTCCGTCACTGGCACTCACCTGGCACTGGTAGAGCCCATCATCGTCCAGCAGTACTGGCTTGATTCTTAGGCTGAAGTCTCCTGTGTGGCGATGAGATAGATGGTTTAGACGGACAGACAGAGAGACAGACAGATAGACAGATAGACAGACAGAGGAGAGAGAGAGAGAGAGAGAGAGAGAGAGAGAGAGAGAGAGAGAGATAATTTCATTACATTATAACATAAACATTCTCAATGACATGAACATACTTGAACGAGCATTATGAAGTCACTTAAACGATTATTGTAGCGTCCCTAGAACGAACATTGAATGAGCATCGTGACATCACTACAGCAAACTCTATGACATCACTATAAACACGTCATACATGTCCCAATATTTTTAAATCCTGACATTACTACTTTAAATACGATCGTACTTTTCCATTTATATAAGAAAGAAATTCAGATTACTTTTGTCATTTTTTTTCTTTTTATTTCAAACATCCAAATATAGTTTATCTGTGACGTTACGAGACCTAAATATAACAGCCATCTTTTAACGTCATTGATATTCATGGCGAGAATAATAGTTTTCTCCTCACTTTACAGAAGCGTTTATATACATACAGGTTGGGATCTCATCTACACCCCGAGACCCAGAGCCTAAGCTGACACCCACGCTGACGAAGATAACACCCACGCTGACAGAGGCTACACCCACGCTGACAGAGGCTACACCCACGCTGGCGGAAAGAACACCCACGCTGACGAAGATAACACCCACGCTGACAGAGGCTACACCCACGCTGACAGAGGCTACACCCACGCTGGCGGAAAGAACACCCACGCTGACGAAGACGACACCTGAGCTGACAGAGATAACACCCACGCTGACAGAGATAACACCCACGCTGACAGAGATAACACCCACGCTGACAGAGATAACACCCACGTTGACAGAGATTACACCCACGCTTACAGAGATAACACCCACGCTGAACTAACGGCTTGTGTATATCTTAGTTAATACAAGTAACAACATTTGCCTTTTAAAGTTTCCAGACATAATTTCCCATCACTGACGATTAGTCCCCAGTTTATATCATCACCTTAAGGTTAATTATGCTGTGCTATACTACGCTAACCTAACCTAACCTAACCTAATCTAATCTAATACTATCCTAACTTAATGTAACCTAACGCTAACCTAACCCAACCCAACCTAATGTAACCTAACGCTAACCTCACCTAACCTAACCTAACCCCTCCAGATAGCATTAGGATGATTATTCAACAGGTGATATAAACTGGTGAGCTAATCTTCAGGTGATCCATAATTTCTCTCACTTCACGTAGCGTCTGAACTCACTGATGACCACACACTATACCGTGTCTCAGAGCACTAAGCAAGTCAACAAGCTCTCCAATTAAAGAACAATCACTAGAATATACTCATAAGTTACAGTATTTAATGGCTAAGTTCTTTGTATTGTGGGAAAGTTTATAGATTTGATAAAGAAAGTGATTATTTAGTTTCTATGGATAGCGACTTAACTCTGATGATGGTACAGTATCGGTGTGTAAGCGATCTGATGATGGTACAGTATCGGTGTGTAAGCGATCTGATGATGGTACAGTATCGGTGTGTAAGCGATCTGATGATGGTACAGTATCGGTGTGTAAGCGATCTGATGATGGTACAGTATCGGTGTGTAAGCGATCTCATGATGGTACAGTATCGGTGTGTAAGCGATCTGATGATGGTACAGTATCGGTGTGTAAGCGATCTGATGATGGAACAGTATCGGTGTGTAAGCGATCTGATGATGGTACAGTATCGGTGTGTAAGCGATCTGATGATGGTACAGTATCGGTGTGTAAGCGATCTGATGATGGTAAGTATCGGTGTGTAAGCGATCCCGAAACTGTAAACATGGCGGGAGGTTGAGGAAGGTAGAGGTGTAATTCCTTCTTATTTCTGTGTTTCTGTTTCTTTATTATTTTTAACTAGGTCTCTTGTTTGTAATTAATGATGATGTTGACCTCAGATGGCCTAAATATTTGCTGGATTAACATAGAAGCTTAATAAAAGATGTTTTCTCGGTCTGTTACCTTTATACACACACACACACACACACACACACACACACATACACTGAAAATTGGTCAGTCAGTTATACATGACTTATGACAAAGGGATGACAAAGCTTTATATAAATGGCAGGAGGAACCTTAACGAGGGCGATGGTGGTGGTGATAGTGGTAGTGATGATAGTGGTAGTGGTGATGATGATGATGGTAGTGGTGGTGGTAGGTGACATAACACACATTTATACCCTCATACAAACACACCATACAAAAATTGACCACCTGAAAATTAGACTCCCTATCTTATTTCACCTGATAATTAAACACCCTAATGCTACCTGAGAGGGGTTAGGTTAGGTTTGGTTATATTAAATTGCCTCTCTCTCCTTCACAGTGTTTTTTTTTAGTAATGTGGGAGTGTTATTGTCTTCATCATCCGTCGACCAACACAGAAACATTGTGACATTGTGAACCGAAAGACGAGTTGGTGGATAAATGTATTTGTAAATTAAAGAATAAGTTTACTAATGAACCATATTCTAGCTAGTTATTGACTTATTGTAGGAAATAATATTCACCCCAAATGGTGCCAATATTTAGTAAACATTTATGCGTGAATATGAGAGCTGATGAAGCCTTAGAAATACAGAGGAAATATTAATGGAATAATCCCTCTTAGTGGATACCTAAATTCTCTTTAATTACGTCACGCAAACAAAGAGTTCCTGATGATAATGGCAAATTAATCTTAAGATGAAATTTAAAACCGTAAGACCATTTTCATTGTCTTGAAATAACAAATAGAACCTAAGAG
Organism: Homarus gammarus; assembly: GCA_958450375.1. Lineage (NCBI taxonomy): Eukaryota > Metazoa > Arthropoda > Malacostraca > Decapoda > Nephropidae > Homarus > Homarus gammarus. Next base: position 5,376,255 of record CAUDMG010001572.1, read on the forward strand.
AAACTAACACATCACACATTATTATCTTGGTTTACTGTACCGGGTGTGGTGAGGTATGATAATGGGAACCTACACTGACCTTCATCGTCTGAGCCGATCATGGCGTATCGCGTGAAGCCGAACAAATCTCTCTCGGTGCCCAGTCCGAACCCATCTTTGGTCCACTGGAGGTGACCCACCTTGTTGATGACCCTGCAGGAAGGTGAGGGAGGGGACGTCAATAAAGGAGAGGAATAAAGTAATTTCTTTATGTCTTATAGTAATAAAAATACCGATAGAATGGAACATAAATATACATACCCAGAGCTACGTTCATACAGTGACCAAGTGACGCACATAGTCAAAGCAGAAACATATACTGTACACTTAATAGAAAAAAACACACGCATATACACACACACACTAGCAGGGTATCTCACCTGCAGGGGAGCACAGCGGTAGAGCCCACCACAGCAGTCTGGGGTGTGGGCTGTGTGGCGAAATGCTGTCCATTCTCCAACCCCAGCAGCTGCACAGCAGACCCGCCCATGCCAGGACCCACACGCTCATGAATCACGACCACAGAGGAAGCGTCTTCTCCTCCAGGGGCTGTGGCCCCAGGGACTCCACCAACCTCCTCCGGGGTCATGCCTGCCGCCCACACGCTGACGCCCATGCACGCCCACGCCCAGCAGAGTAGCCACGCCCAGGAGATCCACCATATAAACATGTCCTAAGGGAGAGAGAAGACGGGGAGGTCAGTCTCTCACGGTCAGGGAAGATTAACTCGATCAACGAGGCTTATTGAAGGTTCTGTTGGGGTGAAATAGAGTTAGTTTATACCAGATGATTTCAGTGAGTATCATCAGGATCAAGTAGGGTATGTTAGGATCATCAACGCAGCTCAGGAGAATCACCCACACTCAAGAGGATCATATTGACACACAGACGTTACATCAGTCGAATATTGGCCCTCTAGTTCTCTGTGGGGCGAACCAAAGCACTTGTGGCCAGACGGAGCAGCAGGTGACCGAAGGAATTTATTATTTTGAGACTTTGGACCTTCCTCAATGAAGCCTCGAACCTTACCCATTGTGGCCTTGAACGTAGCTCAATGAAATTTCGTAACTTGTTCACTGAAGCCCCAAATCTTGATCACTGAAGCCTCGAACAAGAGCTGAACTCCTGTAGTTAGGGGGTCACTCCTCCCTCCAGTTAGCTCAAGGGAAACTTGTAAACAGAACTTGTACGTCTGTTTCGTGTTCACTGAGGCGTTAAGAGTGTTCGAGGCCTAGGACTCGAAACAATATACTATGGTCGAGACAGCACCGGAATCACAGGGCAAATATCCTGCCATGTTTACATATGTTGTACGAAATAATATATATAATTTTTCAGATTTTGTATTTAATTTCATAACAAGAATTTAATTACACACGTATCCCACATACATATATACACTAACGAATACACCTACACACACACTCTCTCTCTCTCTCTCTCTCTCTCTCTCTCTTTCTCTCTCTCTCTCTCTCTCTCTCTCAGGGGCAGTAATAACAATACGTCAGGAAGAGAAGGGGAGCACACAAGGGGAGGCGGGCGAACAGTTAACAAGAGTCCGCGTGTATAATGAAGTAGCCAGGCGAGGATTTAACGCCAGCGCGGGCATTACACGATCCTCCAGCCTTCCCGGATTTATGGAGAGAAATGTGTCTCGTATGCGTGCGATTACTCTTGACGGTAGAATTCTCAGACGGTCGTAAAGCTAAGATTTTCTCCAGTAATTGGTGATGGTGTGGATCTCATTGTTAAATTATCGTACTTTATTTTTCAACCAACTTATGATATTCTGGATGATATTCTTTAAAAATCGTATTTTTTTATAACTAATTAGTGGCATTCTGGTACTTTTTTAAACTAATTAGCGATATTATAACTGACATTCACAGAAAATCGTACTTTTTGTTTAACTAATTCTCAATATTATGGATCGTATTCTTAAAAAAAATCGTATTTTTTCCTTGTTATTAACGATTTTAACCCTTAGTCACCTAACTTAACCTAACCTCGACTATTTGTGTTGCTTTCTTAACTGGGGAAACTCTCTTAACTTATTACGAATTCTCAAAAGATCATGAGATAATGTTAACTCCCTTACCACGAGGTTAAGAGAACTGGTCCCTCTAAGATTTGTAAGAGAATTAAGAATATGTTCAACCAGGATTCGGATTCACAGAGATTCATAAGTTATTTTTTCTTGTTGCTTAATTAGGTGGATTTTGATGTGAATTCTCAAAGGCTTGTACGTTAAATAGGGTAGAATATGTGTTTTTTTAGCTGGGTTTGTTGGGTTAGATTGGATTATATGGGTTTTTAATAGGTTTTGATGGTTTTTGATTGAATATATACTGTATATGGTTTTCAAGCTTTTAACTAAAGTCGGATTATATATACAATTTCTCAAGGGATTTCCCATATTCTTGGTTTGAAATTTTTTAGTATTTAAATGTTTTCGTTGTTTTTATGTCGGCATAGAAGGGTATCCAATGTAATTTCATTTATTTATTTATTTATTTATCTACCGGTTTATGAGTAGTTACGATTACTGGAGATAAGAAGAGACGATAACAACTTACACTCCTGACGTTGATTCTACTAGATGCTCCAACATGTCGGTCGTCAAGGAAGGAAACACCAATACCGTACAGGCCTTTCAGAATCTACTAACTGCCAACTAACGTACGAAACACGATGCCTTAACTAGATAGAATCGAAATGAACTGACTTAGATCGGTAGTTGCGAAGACGGTAAGATTGGAAAATGAATGTTTCATGACTGAGAAATGGATGGGGGGGGGAGGGTAGCTGATATGTACGTGTGTGTTCACACACAGGGAGGTGAAATGCGTATAGTGTGGCAACATTATGTTTGTGTTAAGGTGCAAGCACTGGTTGCTTCCTCTCGCTTTCAGCTACTGCCGCTGGCTAGTTCTCGTGGCGAACAAGGAAGCAACTTGCATAAGTCTTCCTCTGCCAGTACACAGACTCTTCTCCATCAAGACTCTGCTGTGATTCCTCATGGTAACACACGATAACTGGGTGCTTCGTGGGCCCAGGCTAGACCACCAGGAGATCTTGGAGCAGCAGTGGGTCCCAAAGGGACGGTGCATAGGCCCACTGGCATGCAGAAACGTCCTGGCGCCTACCAGCCACAGCCCCGCTGCCTTGCGGATTAACCTTGGTAGGTATAAGGCTCCGGGAGTAAACCCCAAACGAAAACACTGCAGTGGAGCCCCGCATCAGGCAGACATGCTAACAGAGCTCCAACAAGACCCCAACGGCGGTATAGGTGGAAGAGGTGACCAACATTGGAACCCAACAACTACACCGGCGGACGAAGGCAATGCTACTAAGGCGAAGCCCAACAAACTGGGCTATCGGCAGTCCATTTCAACTCTCATTCTTCCCAGTCGTTGCAACACATGCACACAAATGATCAGGAAAAGGGAGAGCCAAAATAAGTGGTTGCAGCCAGCGCTCCTGCCTCACGTCATAAATCAACTCACGCACAGCCCTCATCCAGTTCATCACACCTCTCATCATCATCAAAAGACGTATACCCCCAAGAGCCCCATGGCAGAGGACAAGTGGCGACGGGGACAGGCAGAGATGACTGCCGGGAGTCTCTAGTCACAACTCTGCACATGGGCGGCACAGATAAGATGGTCGTTTATGCACTGGGATCTAGGCAGCAGTGCAAGCCGGTCCTGTCTGTGCGACTGAACAGCCCATTCGAGGAGCCACTCTACTCACCCCACATGGGAAGGCTACCAAAAACATAGCCTGCCTTAAAAAACAAACTGACTGGGCAACCGCGCCCAGTAGCGTCATACTTATGCGGTTCGAAAACACAACCATAATCACAGATCCAGAAAAAAAAAACTATTCAACCTCTTATGGTCGTTGCATGGGATGTCAGGACCCTTTTGGATACTGGCACAAATGAGTGTCTTGAAAGAACAACTGCTATTTCTGCCATTATGGCAAAAGAACTGGCTAGGTATAACATCGACATAGCAGCCATTAGTCAGTTCCAGCTCCCAGACAAGGGTCAACTCACAGAATGGGGGTCTGGCTATATCTTCTTCTGGAAAGGTAAGCCTGCTGCAGAGAGAAACCGCATTTATGGAGTTGGCTTAGTCATTCACCAACGCATAGTGCACAGGCTAACTGAAATGCCACTTGGGATCAACGAGCGCCTCATAACGCTCCAAGTCCCACCGAATCACTCACGTCATGCCTTCTTCATCAGTGGATACGCCCCAACACAGGATGCAGAGGATGACATCAAGGAGACCCTTTGTGCCGACCTCGACAGAGTGCTAACCTCTATCCCCAGAGAAAATAAGGTTGTGCTCCTTGGTGATTTCAATGCCAGAGTTGGCAGAGATGCTGACATTTGGCAGAGAACTATAGGAAGAAATGGACAAGGCAAGTGTAATCCCAACGGTCTGCTCCTCCTCAGCAAGTGTGCCGCACATAACCTCACTATCACCAATACCTTGTTTAGGCAGGCCGACAAGTTCAAGGGTTTGTAGTTCATTGTCAGAGAAAGAGATCGCCTTAATGTCCTCATCACCCGAGCCATGCATTGCTCAGACCACTGCGACATTGACCAATGGCTCCTAAGAGCCAAGCTCTCTCTTCTTGTCCAAAAACGGCGAAAGTAGCAAGCCTTCAGAAGAGGTCTTAACACTAAGCGTCTGGAGGATCCAGTGGTAGCACAATAAGCACATGCTTTCAGAGAGCAGCTCGAACATTGGCTGATAAACAACCCAATTCCCAGTGCAGAATGGGATATTCTCAACACTGTTATGACGAAAACCTACAGAGACCCTCGGCCAGATCGAATGAATACACTAGAACTGGTTTGATGAAAATGACCAGGCAATCAATGTATTCATCAATGATAAATGTGCTTCTTTAACTGACTGGCAAAACAACCCTCAGTCTCGAACCAAAGCTGATACCTTCCGCAAGAAGAAAGCGGCGGCCCAGTGCAAACTTCGCAATCTAAAGAATGACTGGTTTAAAAATAGAGCATGTGAAACACACACTAAAAAAAAAAAAATGCAGATCAGCACAAGAGGCGCGAATTTTTCAATTCTGCTAAACCATTTTATGGGCCAATCACTCGTGGCACAGCCTCTCCCCAGCTCATCTAATAGTAAAAGACGATGAAGGCCTCCTTCAGCACTGGAAAGAGCACTACCATTCACTGCTCAACTGAAACACTGATGTGGATGTCCTGACTACCCAGCAGAGCCCTGAGCATCAGAGCTGACCCACCTCAGCTATCCTCCATCCCTGGATGAGGTGCCTACTGCCATCAAACAGATAAAAAAAAACAAAGCCTCAGGCCCTGATGAAATACTAGCCGAGGTATATAAAGCCGGAGGACCCCTGCTTACCAGCCGTCTCCACTATCTCCTGGAGAATATATGGGAAAAGGAGGAAATCCCCCAAGCTCTTAAAGACGCCTCCATCGTCAACATTTATAAGAACAAAGGAGACCGGTCAGGCTGTTTGTAGCTAGCAAGATTATCGTCCAAGTCCTTCTAAACAGACTTCTTCCTGAGGCGGAAAACTTCCTCCCAGAATCTCAATGTGGCTTTAGACCATCACGTGGCACCACTGACATGATCTTTGCTGTCCGCCAGATCCAGGAAAAGTGCAGAGAACATCGTCATGACCTGTACCTGGCTTTCATCGACCTAACCAAGGCCTTTGACTCGGTCAACAGGGAAGCCCTCTGGTGTACCCTCAGCCATTTTGGCTGCCCACCAAAATTCATCACCATTGTGAGGTAACTCCACGATGGCATGAACGGTAGTGTCCTGCACAATGGCACCCAGTCTGAGTTCTTCCCCATCCAAACGGGGGTTAAACAATGGTGTGAACTGGCACCAACTCTCTTTTCCATGTTCTTGGCTGAATTATTTACTCGTGCCATTGCCAATTTAGCCGGTGGGGTGGGCATCGAGTACCGGATGAAGGGTCTTTTCAACTAAGACGACTCCAGGGAGGAACAAAGGTGTCGGCAGCTTCCATTACTGGACTTCAGTATGCAGACGACCTCACTAGTGTCACTGATACTGAATGCGAACTACAGGAGATCCTGAACACCTATGCAGATGCGTATGCGCACTTCGGCCTATAGATGAATGTACATAAGACTCAGATTCTCTGCCAGCCTGCCCCGGGTTCAGACATACCTCCACCATCCTTCCAGCTTAACGGTACTACCCTTTCCAATGTTACCCACTTTCGGTATCACAGCTCCCACCTGTTCACCACCACCGACATCGATGAAGAGATTCAGCATTGGATCAGATGTGTATTGGCAGACTCCGAAACCGTGTCTTCAGTTGTAGGGAGCTGAAATTATCTACAAGGTTACACGTATATTGAGCAGTGGTCCTACCCACCGCTATATGGCAGTGAGACATGGGTCACATACAGGAGGCACCTCAAGACACTTGAAAACTTTCACCAACATAGTCTACGTTCCATCCTCCGAGTTCGATGGGAAAACAAAAGAACAAATGCCAGTATTCTGCTTACACCAACTGTAGGAGCATTGAGGCTACCATTATCCATGAGCAACTACGCTGGACTGGCCAATAACCATGTTACCCGCATGGACGACAGTAGGTTGCCAAAGCAGCTACTTTACAGTCACCTAACGAATAGTAAACGTAACGCTGGCGGGCAACTGAAAAGGTATAAGGATAGTCTTAAGACAAACCTGAAAAAGTGCCAAATCGACCCCCCTCACCTGGGAGACATTTACTCCACATCGTAACGCTTGCACCACAGAAGAAGGTATTAATACTTTCGAGTTAGCCCGACTGCATAACGAGGCAGACAAGCGCCAACGCCGGAAAGACGCTACAGCCGCCCCTCCTGCACTACAGGTAGATGTAGCCTCCCCCCCCCCCCACTGTGCAACATCTGTGAACGACCCTGCCGGTCCCGTATCAGCCTCTTTAGTCACCTCAGAACTCACCAACCTAGGTGACATCCTTAATAACTCATACCATTGTCGTAGCTGGATGATCGTCATACTCGACTCCGAGTGACAGCCAAGTAGTAGTTGTATGATATCATGGTTTTAAAATGTATTACTACGCTTCAATAAATAAGGTCCTTAAACACATATTTAATTTTATATATTTACTGTGTTTCAACAATAATGACCTTAAACTGAGTAATATACGTTAGAACATACATCAGTCATCAACAATTAAAATATAAGATAGTTCTCTTGGTTGACGCGGGGAAGGGTGGTCTTGGGTGGGTGGCGGGACAGCATACTGTTTACAATCTACAGTTGATGTACTCGAGCAGTGAACCGTGTCGCGTTGCTCTCTCTCTCTCTCTCGTCTCTGTTCGTCTTTTTGTATTTGTCACTTATTGTCTAACTCTTTACACTAGGTATCGTTTCATCCCCAACTAAATATTTACTAACCACTACATGTCTATATTGCTGTTTCCCAAAAGGCAGAGAAAAATATGAAAAAGAGATGGAAATAGACTTTGAAATTAAAGAGCAAGAGAGAGGGAGTGAAAGAGCGAAAATGAAAGAGTGAGAGAGTGAGAGAAAATAAACTTAAGAGAGAGAGAGAGAGAGAGAGAGAGAGAGAGAGAGAGAGAGAGAGAGAGGGACAAAACAAACAATAATACCTCACTGAAACATAACACAACTCAGGTAAGTCAATAAACACAGTTGTATTGGTTAATTAAAAGCTGCTCAAAAAAAAAAAAGTCCCCCCCCAAAATATTCTACTTAGTTATAACTGGTCACTGATAGCCATGAAAAATTCGTAAGTGACCGTGACCTCTGACCTAATGACCCTCAAAGTCTAATAGGGTACCTTGGTATTTTTCGCTGGTGCTGAGAACTCGAGCTTTGGTCCAGAAAATTATATTAATGAAAACAACAACGACAACATAAACAAGAAAACGAAAACAAGAACAAGATAATAATGCGAACAAAATAATTAAGAGGGAAAAAAAATATAAAAAAATAAAATAAATAATAATAATAATAATAATAATAATAATAATAATAATAATAATAAAAATAACAATCATAACAAGAACAAGTATGAACTAACACTTGCTTGTAGGCAGCGTTCAATACCGCTTACGATCATTTATTTAAGAACTGTGTCCCATTATCCTGACTGTGTGTATGACCCAAGGAAGCGGTGTGGTGATGTCAATGGCCGCCTCTCCTGACATGACGGGAGGAGGTTCTTGTGTGTGGGAGGGATGAGTTGCTTTTATCGGTGTGTTTACAGTGGTACAGACTATTAGATTGATAAGAGACAGTATACAGACAGACAGACAGACAGAGAGAGAGAGAGAGACAGACAGATTATTGAAAGACATACAAACATAGACAGAAAGAGACAGACAGACGGACAGACAGACGGACGTAGAGCTAGACTGACAGACAAATAGACATAGACGAATCATTGGGAAACAGACAGACAGACCTTCAATTAGACAGATAGACAGACATATAAACAGACAAACAGGTTAATGAACTTACCTCTCCAGCATAACACAGACACTTAACACAGGCAGCTAAAGTGAGCCTTTTATGGTGGTGTCAGCCAAGTGGGTTTGGATTAACGGAATATGGATTGTCAGCAGTCAGAACAGGATGTCAACTTGGGCTGTTAGTAGCGGACGTTGG
>CAUDMG010001572.1:5392500-5415000 GCA_958450375.1 Homarus gammarus
TGGCCAGAGATTGTTTACCTCATTGTATGTTCGCCGCTCCGGCCGTCAAGCTGATTGGGGGCTTCCCTCTTTTAGAGATTTTTATTCATATACATTTTACTTTTTTTTATATAAATTACAAAGTTGAAATTTATTATGTATAGGAAACGTTTATATTTTTATTATTTAAATGTGTTACGTTTTGGTATGTCATCATTATTATTATTATTATTATCATTATTATTATTGTTATTATTATTATTTATGTGTAATGCAATAGTAAATATTCATGGTTGTGGTAGAATATTATCTAAACTAGGGATATTTGTTTACATACATTATAAATATGTTGTATTGTGTTTTTAATTACGTTTGTGTGTGTGTTGGATGTGTGAGTTTGTGTACGTATGTTTGTATCTATCCCCCCCCACACACACACACACACACACACACACATACACACCTCAAATTTATACCACCCCTTCAAGCCCCATCACAACAACACCCCCAGCACAACACCCCCCCCACCTTCAGTAAACAATAGCACTCGACCTCTCCACGTAAAACAAAAATCAATCAATTGCATTATTCCCACAAGACAAATTCTCTCTCCGACACACCAACCACTTCCTCATCGACTACCATCAGTTCCTGTCACAAGATTCAATACCGTCATTGTGTGTTAAGTAGTCCTCGTTAGACGCCACCTGTGATGACTCTTATCTAACCTGTCACTGGCTTCTGTAACTCACCCTCTAACATTTTCAGAGTCTTGTCATAGCGGGAGTAAATAATTAGTGCTAGGAAGGTTATTGCTGTAAGGGTTATTGATGTTAACTGCTGTAAGGGTTATTGATGTTAACTGCTGTAAGGGTTATTGATGTTAACTGCTGGAAGGGTTATTGATGTTAACTGCTGGAAGGGTTATTGATGTTAACTGCTGTAAGGGTTATTGATGTTAACTGCTGTAAGGGTTATTGATGTTAACTGCTGTAAGGGTTATTGATGTTAACTGCTGGAAGGGTTATTGATGTTAACTGCTGTAAGGGTTATTGATGCTAACTGCTGTAAGGGTTATTGATGTTAACTGCTGTAAGGGTTATTGATGTTAATTGCTGTAAAGGTTATTGATGTTAACTGCTGTAAGGGTTATTGATGTTAACTGCTGTAAAGGTTATTGATGTTAACTGCTGTAAGGGTTATTGTTGTTAACTGCTGGAAGGGTTATTGATGTTAACTGCTGTAAGGGTTATTGATGTTAACTGCTGTAAAGGTTATTGATGTTAACTGCTGTAAGGGTTATTGATGTTAACTGCTGTAAAGGTTATTGATGTTAACTGCTGTAAGGGTTATTGATGTTAACTGCTGTAAGGGTTATTGATGTTAACTGCTGTAAGGGTTATTGTTGTTAACTGCTGTAAGGGTTATTGATGTTAACTGCTGTAAGGGTTATTGATGTTAACTGCTGTAAAGGTTATTGATGTTAACTGCTGTAAGGGTTATTGATGTTAACTGCTGTAAGGGTTATTGATGTTAACTGCTGTAAGGGTTATTGATGTTAACTGCTGTAAGGGTTATTGATGTTAACTGCTGTGAGGGTTATTGATGTTAACTGCTGTAAGGGTTATTGATGTTAACTGCTGTAAGGGTTATTGATGTTAACTGCTGTAAAGGTTATTGATGTTAACTGCTGTAAGGGTTATTGATGTTAACTGCTGTAAGGGTTATTGATGTTAACTGCTGTGAGGGTTATTGATGTTAACTGCTGTAAGGGTTATTGATGTTAACTGCTGTAAGGGTTATTGATGTTAACTGCTGTAAGGGTTATTGATGTTAACTGCTGTAAGGGTTATTGATGTTAACTGCTGTAAGGGTTATTGATGTTAACTGCTGTAAGGGTTATTGATGTTAACTGCTGTAAGGGTTATTGATGTTAACTGCTGTAAGGGTTATTGATGTTAACTGCTGTAAAGGTTATTGATGTTAACTGCTGTAAGGGTTATTGATGCTAACTGCTGTAAAGGTTATTGTTGTTAACTGCTGTAAGGGTTATTGATGTTAACTGCTGTAAAGGTTATTGTTGTTAACTGCTGGAAGGGTTATTGTTGTTAACTGCTGGAAGGGTTATTGATGTTAACTGCTGTAAGGGTTATTGATGTTAACTGCTGTAAGGGTTATTGATGTTAACTGCTGTAAGGGTTATTGATGTTAACTGCTGTAAAGGTTATTGTTGTTAACTGCTGGAAGGGTTATTGATGTTAACTGCTGTAAAGGTTATTGTTGTTAACTGCTGGAAGGGTTATTGATGTTAACTGCTGTAAAGGTTATTGATGTTAACTGCTGTGAGGGTTATTGATGTTAACTGCTGTAAGGGTTATGACGGATGTGGTTATTTTTTCAGACTTGCTTTACTTATATGGGTTGTTTTATAAAGTCTGTTTCCTAAGGTTGTATAAGAAAGTGTTTTGAGTTTTGTTTGTTTATCGTTTCTTGTTTAAGGCCAAAGTGGTACGAGGTTTTCTTTGGAAGGTGTGTGTGTGTGTGGGTGTGTACAGGGTGGTGTAATGCGTCTAGTGTGGCAGCATTGTGTTAAGGTGCAAGCACTTTTTGCTTCCTCTCGCTTTCAGCTACCGCCGCTGGCTAGCCCTCGTGGCGAACAGGGAAGCAACTTGCGTGAGTCCTCCCCTGCCAGTACACAGCCTCTTCACCATCAAGACTCCTGCTGTGCCTCCTCGTGACAACACAAGATAACTGGGAGCCGCGTGGGCCCAGGCTAGAGCAGCAGGGGATCTCGGAGTTGCAGTGGGCCCCAGAGGGACGGCGCATATTCCCACTGGCATGTGGGACACGTCCTGGCACCTACCAACCGCTGCTCTGATGTCTTGCAGATTAACCTGGTAGATATAGGGCTACGGGAGTAAACCCTGAACGAAAAATCTGCGGTGGAGCCCCGCATCAGGCAGACATCCTTACAGAGTTCTAACAAGACCCCAACAGCGGTATAGGCGGAAGAGGTGACCACCATGGGAACCCAACGACTACACCTGCGGACGAAGGCAATACATGATGGACAGGCTACTAAACGAAACCTAACAAATTGGGCTATCGGCAGTCCGTTGCAACTCTCCCTCTCCCCAGTTGTAACAACACATGCACCAATGGATCAGGAAAAAGGAGAGCCAGAATGTGTGGTTGCAGCCTGAGCTCCTGCCTCACCACCTAAATCAACTCAGGTGCAGCCGTCATCTAGCTCATCATACTCATCATCATCATCAAAACCGCTTTACCCCAAAAGCGCTATGGTGACGGACGAGTGGCGACTGGGACAGGCAGAGATGACTGCCGGGAGTCTCCAGTCACAACTCTGCACATGGGCGGCACAGATAAGTTTAAGCACAGGGATCTAGGCAGCAGTGCAATCCGTCCCTGTCTGTGAGACTGAGCAGCCTTTTCGAGGAGCCATTCCCCACATGGGGAGGGGGCTAGAAAAGGTGCCCTAAACATAGCCTGCCAAAAGAACCAGCCTGACTGGGCAACTGCACGCAGTAAGGTCATCCTTATGCGGTCGAAAACACAATCATAATCAGAGATCAAAACAAAACAAATTATACAACCTCCTAGGGTCGCTGCATGGAATGTCAGGACCCCTTCTGGATACTGGCACAAATGCGCGTCATAAAAGAAGAACTGCCCTTGTGGCAAAAGAGTTGGCTAGGTATAACATCGACATAGTAGCCATTAGTGAGTCCCGGCTCCCAGACGAGGGTCAAGTCACAGATCAGGGGTCTGGCTATACCTTCTTCTGGAAGGGTAAGCCTGCTGCAGAGAGAGACCGCATTTATGAAGTGGGCTTTGCCTTCCGCCAATGCATTCTACACGGGCTAACTGAAATGCCTCATGACGCGACGCTCCAAATCCCACTGAATCAATCACGTCCCAACACTGGATGCAGAGGATTTCATCAAGGAGGCCTTTTATGCCGACCTTGACACATTGCTAACCTCTATCCCCAGAGAAGAAAAGGTTGTGCTCCTCGGTGACTTCAATGGCAGAGTTGGCAAAGATGCTGACATTTGGCAGTGAATCATAGGAAGAAATGGACTAGGCAAGTGTAATCCCAACGGCCTACTCCTCCTCAGCAAGTGTGCTGCACACAACCTCGCCATCACCAATACCTTGTTTAGGCAAACACCCATGATCCAAACACTGGCATCTTATTGACTACATCATTGTCATATAAAAAGATCGCCGAGATGTCCTCATCACCCAAACCATGTGTGGCTCAGATCACTGAGACACTGATCATCGGCTCGTCAGTGCCAAGTTCTCACTTCACGTCGCCCTAAAACGGCAAAGGCAGCAAGCCTCCAGAAGAGGTTTTAACACTAAGCGTCTGGAGGATCCAGGGGTAACACATGCTTTCAAAGAACAGCTCGAGCATGGGCTGATAAACAACCCGACAACAAACAACCAAAATCCCAGTGCCAAATTGGGTATTCTCGAGACTGTCATGACAAAAACCTGCAGAGAAACTTTCAGCCAGATCAAAGGAATACACCAGGACTGGTTTAATTAAAATGCCCCGGAAATCAATGTACTCGTCGATGATAGACGTGCTGCTTTACTTGATTGTCTAAACAACACTCAGTCTCGGACCAAAGATGATATCTTCCGCAAGAAGAAAGTGGTTGGCTTAAAAATAAAGCATGTGAAAAACAAAAACTTGCAGATCAACACAAGATGCTCCAATTTTTCAATTCCACGAAAACATTTTATGGGCCAATCACTCATGGCGCAGCCCCCCTCCGCTCATTCGAAGGTAACTCCAGAATTAAAGACGAAGACGGCATCCTTCAGCACTGGAAAGAGCACTATCATTCGCTGCTCAACCGAAACACCGATGTGGATGTTCTGACTACCCAGCAGATCCCTCAGCATGCAGAGCTGACCCATCTTAGTTATCCTCCATCCCGGGATGAGGTAGCTACTACCATCAAACAGGTGAAAAATAACAATGCCCCAGAGCCTGATGGACTCCCAGCCGAGGTGTATAAAGCAGAAGGACATCTGCTTTCCAGCCGTCTCCACTCTCTTCTGGAGAATATATGGGAAAAGGAGGAAATCCCCCAAGCTCTTAAAGACGTCTCCATCGTCAATATTTATAAGAACAAGGGAGACCGGTCAGACTGTGGCAACTACAGCAGGGTTTCACTGCTATCCATAGCTGGCAAGATTATCGCTCGAGTCTTCATAAAAAGACTTCCTTCTGAGGCGGAAAACTTCCTCCCAGAATCTCTATGTGGCTTTAGACCATCACATGGCAGTACTGACATGATCTTTGCTGCCCGCCAGATACAGGAAAAGTGCAGAGAACAGCGTCGTGACCTGTACATGGCCTTCATTGACCCAAACAAGGCCTTCGACTCGATCAGCAGGGAAGCTCTCTGGCGGACCATCAGCGGTTTTGGCTGCCCACCAAAATTCATCGCCATTGCAGGAGGGGCGGCAGCAGCATCTTTCCGACAGTGTCCTGCACAATGGCACCCAGTCTGAGTTCTTCCCCACCGAAATGGGGGTAAAACAAGGATGTGTACTGACACCAACTCTTTTTTTCATTTTCCTTGCTGCCTTCCTTACTCGTGCCAGTGCCAATTTAGCCGGCGGGGCGGACACCCAGTACCGGATGAAGGGTCTTTTCAACACAAGACGACTCCAGGCAGGAACAAAGGTGTCGGCAACTTCCATTACTGAACTTCAGTATGCAGACTACCTCACCTTCGTTGCTCACACTGTACACGACCTGCGGGAGATCCTGAACACCTACGCAAATGCATATGCACATTTCGGCCTCGAGGTAAATGTACGAAAGACTCAGATTCTCTTTCAGCCTGCCCCTTCAGCCACACCTCCACCATCCATCCAGCTTAACGGTACTACCCTCTCTAATGTTACCCACTTTCAGTATCTCGGCTCCCACCTTTCCACTACCGCAGACATCGATGAAGAGACTCAACATCGGATCAAATGTGCATCTCAAGACTTTGGCAGACTCCGTGCCCGTGTCTTCAGCTGTAGGGAGCTGAAATTATCTACGAATTTGCACGTATAACGAGCAGTGGCCCTTCCCACACAGCGATATGGCAGCGAGACATGGGTCACATAAAGGAGGCACCTCAAGGCACTTGAAAACTTTCACCAAGGTAGTCTATGTTCCATCTTCAGAATTCGCTGGGAAGACAAGAGAACAAATATCAGTTATTCTCACTGACACCAACTGTATGAGCATCGAGGTTACCATAATCCATGAATAACTACGTTGGGCTGGCCAGTGGCCATGTTACCAGCATGGACTACAGTAGACGACCAAAGCAGCTACTTTACAGTCAGCTAACGAATAGTAAACGTAACACTGGCGGGCAACTGAAAAGGTATAATGATAGTCTTAAGACAAACCTGAAAAAGTGCCAAATCGACCCCTTCACCTGGAAGACGATTACTCCACACCGTAACGCTTGGAGGAGCACCACACGAGAAGGTGTCAATATTTTCGAGTTAAACTGCAGACAAGCGCCAGCGCCAGTAAGATGCTGCCGCCCCCCCCCCCCCGCAATAGATGTAACCCTCCACAAGTGCAACATCTGTGAACGATTTTGCCGGTCCCGTATCGGTCTCTCTAGTCACCTCAGAGCTCACCAACGAAAGTTACATCCTTAATAACTCATACCATTGTATTATAGCTGGATCATCGTTATACTCGATTCCGAATGACAACAAAGTAGTGGTGGTGTGTGTTCGACTTCAGTGGTTCAAAGCTGGTATTATACTGACTTTTAGGACACACACACACACACACACGTTCATATACAAGCTGCCTGTAGTAGTAATGTATATCATAAGACCATTGCTACCACCACTACCACCACCATCAACCACCACTATCAACATCCACCACCAACAACAACAACACCATTTACCACTACTACCAACGACCACCACCACCAGTACCACCTCCAACAAAAAATCAACAACCATCACTACCGTCACCACCATCAACAACCACCACCATCAACAAACAACCACCACTACCAACATCCACCACCAACAACAACAACATCTACTACTACTACCAACCAACCACCACCACCATCACAGCTGTAGGGTAACGAGCTCTAAGGACCCTTGAACCACTACCTCCCTTAACTGGCCACAATGAAGATAAACTCCTATGGGGTTTCCGGGTCACATAACAGCGACATTAAACACATTGCTGCCTCGCCTCTTTTACTCCCCCAGCTGTGTTGAGTGTCAGCCCTAGTAATCAGCTGACAATAGGGTGTTTTATGTGTCTGGCTGACGGTGAGTGGTAAGACTAGCTGTGGTGAGTGTCAGCCCTAGAAATCTACTGACAATAGGGTATTTTATGTGTCTGGCTGACGGTGAGTGGTAAGACCAGCTGTGGTGAGTGTCAGCCCTAGAAATCTACTGACAATAGGGTGTTTTATGTGTCTGGCTTACAGTGAGCGTTGTGGCTAGCCATGGTTAGTGTCGAGTGTCAGCCCTCAACCTGCTGACAATATGATGTTCTGAAGTCGTGCTGACGGTTGGTTTTAGTAGTCAGCTATGAGAGTTGCGTGTGTGTTGCCCCCCCCCCCCCCCCCCACCAGCCATAGCAAGACCGAACAGGAAATACTGTAAAAGGTCGATAAAGTATATTTATTTCATAGTCCTCCTCTTCCTGCTTTTATCATGTGTTTCTCTCTCTCTCCTCCCTTCATAAGTTCTCTGTAATCCATTTCTCACCTCCCTTTCTATTATTGCTTTTAGCGTCGTTTTCGTATCTCTCCCCTTTTATTCTGCTTTATTCAATTTCTCTTGATTTAATTTCGCCTCTCCGTTTCCCCTCTTAATTTATCACCTGGGATTGTTATTGTTTTTATTTCGTATCTCTTATTCTTCTTTCTCTTGGTGTCTTAATTACTTTCTCTTTTTTTCTTCTTCGTCTTCGTCTTCGTCTTCGTCTTCTGCTTTTCCTCCTCCTCCTTCTCCACCCTTCTACCTCATATCCTCCCACCCCTACCCACTCTCCCTCACCCTCCCACCCCTACACACTCTCCCTCACCCTCCCACCCCTACACACTCTCCCTCACCCTCCCACCCCTACCCACTCTCCCTCACCCTCCCACCCCTACCCACTCTCCCTCACCCTCCCACCCCTACACACTCTCCCTCACCCTCCCACCCCTACCCACTCTCCCTCACCCTCCCACCCCTACACACTCTCCCTCACCCTCCCACCCCTACACACTCAGCATGTAAACTTTGTGATAAACCTTTAAAGCATACACTTGAACACTATGTTATTGAATGTGACACTGTCAAAGACTTCAGGCCACCTGACTTATTGTATCTTGAACTATGTAATTACTACATTGAATCAGGGGTGCTTGAGGACATTCTTGCTATTTATCCCAAATTTGCTAGCCCACTGATTAGTCTTCAATTAGAATATGACTCCAATGTTTGTGAACCAGTGACCTATATATACTGCTAATAAATATGATGTATTTCTTTCTTTGTGTACGAACCTCTGTCCTGCATGGCAGTAAACAGTGACATTACCCACATGAATCTGACCTACTATACATATATAGCTGTTAATGAATATGATGTATTTCTTTGTGTATGAACCTCTGTCTTGCGTGGCAGTGAGAAGTGATACCACCCTCAGTATCAAGACCTGACTGAATTACTCAGAATAGGCAAACTGTACTACAAGCTTTGTCAATAAATTTGTTAAACTAAAAAAAAAAAAACTCTCTCCCTCACCCTCCCTATCCACTCTCTCCCTCACCTTCCCACCCTGCCTCTTTCGTTCCCGTACTAACATGCAAATCCCCGTTCGTCTCCCCACCAGACACAGGACAGGGAGGCGGACACACTCGTCAGTCGTACTTGTGGTAGTTGTGTTATCAATGTTACTTTAGAGGATTAACAACAGATGAATAGAAGTTTGTCGGCTGGGGGACGAAACTTTCAGATGGAGCACCCTCTCTCTCTTCCTTCCTTTACTCCTCTCTCTCACCCTTCCTCCTCTCTCCCTTCTTTCCTTTCTCCCTCCCTTCTACCTTCTCTCCCTACTTCTATCTCTTCCCTCCTTCCTCCCCTCTCCCTCCCTCCTTTCTTCTCTCTCTCTCTCTCCCTCCCTTCTTACCTTATTCTCCTTCCCCTCCACCCTCTCTCTCTCCATCATTCCCTTTCTCCTTCCAACCTTCCCTTCTTTCTCTCTCCCTCCCTCATGTATTCCTTCGCTCTCTCTCCCTTCCATTTTCCTTCTATCCCTCCCCCCCCCCTACTTCTCTCTGCCTTCTTCCTTTCTCCGTCTCCCTCCTTGATTCCTTCCCTCCCCCCCCTTCTCTCTCTCTCCCTCCCTCCCTCCCTCCCTCGCTCCTTCCCACTAACAGTCAGAGAACAGCCAAGGACCCAGACTCCCGCCCCTGCATGACGCCACGTAAAAAAAAAAAAATACAGACGAACATAAATAAATTCAATTAACTCACAAGAACTAAGAACTTTCTCACAAGAACTGACCCCATAAAATAAAAATCCGTTGAAATATAGAACCTGTTTCCTCATAACTGAAGAACTTACATAATGTCACATATTTTCCCCCACAAAGGGATTTCAATGGTAATTCCTGACGATGAGATGATTTTAACAAATTTCTGTACGATGTTAACTGTTTTTTTTTTTTACTTGTCTTTAGAACGATGTTGTGAGATTAAGTTAAAAGATGCATTAGTGAAATAAGCATAACTGATTCAAGTAATTTAAGAAAAAAAAACATTAAATTTAAGGAAACTTTAGTTAGAAAAATGGATTAGATAGATTCGAAGCTTCCCTATACGAAACATTAAATTCAAGGCTTCGCTATACAAAACAATATTAAATTCGAGGCTTCAAAATACAAAACAGCGCTAGATTCGAGGCTTCACCATCTCGACACAGATCAAGCACCAACCAGACTCATTTGCATAATACCGCCGGAAAAAGAAACAGAGTTCAAGAGGAAAAAAATATCTCTTTGATCTTATGATTTCATGCAGGGACCCCAGGAAAAGTTGGACGTTGGGGGGGGGGGGGGTAGGAGGGGGGATAGGGGGAGAAATAGAGGGGTGAGAGGGGGAAGAGGGGGAGGGGGGTCGAGAGAGAGAGGTAGATGGAGGAGAGGGTGAGGAGGAAGAGTGGGTGAGGAGGAAGAGAGGGTGAGGAGAGAGAGGGGGTGAGGAGAGAGAGGGGGTGAGGAGAGAGAGGGGGTGAGGAGGGAGAGAGGGTGAGGAAGGAGAGAGGGTGAGGAGGGAGAGGGGGTGAGGAGGAAGAGGGGGTGAGGAGAGAGAGAGGGTGAGGAAGGAGAGAGGGTGAGGATGGAGAGAGGGTGAGGAGGGAGAGAGGGTGAGGAGGGAGAGGGGGTGAGGAGGAAGAGTGGGTGAGGAGGAAGAGGGGGTGAGGAGAGAGAGGGGGGTGAGGAGAGAGAGGGGGTGAGGAGGGAGAGGGGTTGAGGAGAGAGAGGGGGGTGAAGAGGGAGAGGGGGTGAGGAGGGAGAGGGGGTGAGGAGAGAGAGGGGGTGAGGAGGGAGAGGGGGTGAGGAGAGAGAGGGGGTGAGGAGGAAGAGGGGGTGAGGAGGGAGAGGGGGTGAGGAGGAAGAGGGGGTGAGGAGGGAGAGGGGGTGAGGAGGGAGAGAGGGTGAGGAGGGAGAGGGGGTGAGGAGGAAGAGGGGGTGAGGAGAGAGAGAGGGTGAGGAAGGAGAGAGGGTGAGGATGGAGAGAGGGTGAGGAGGGAGAGAGGGTGAGGAGGGAGAGGGGGTGAGGAGGAAGAGTGGGTGAGGAGGAAGAGGGGGTGAGGAGAGAGAGGGGGGTGAGGAGAGAGAGGGGGTGAGGAGGGAGAGGGGTTGAGGAGAGAGAGGGGGGTGAGGAGGGAGAGGGGGTGAGGAGGGAGAGGGGGTGAGGAGAGAGAGGGGGTGAGGAGGGAGAGGGGGTGAGGAGAGAGAGGGGGTGAGGAGGAAGAGGGGGTGAGGAGGGAGAGGGGGTGAGGAGGAAGAGGGGGTGAGGAGGGAGAGGGGGTGAGGAGGGAGAGAGGGTGAGGAGGAAGAGGGGGTGAGGAGGAAGAGGGAGGGAGAGGGGTAAGGAGGGAGAGGGAGGGAGAGGGGTGAGGAGGGAGAGGGGGTGAGGAGGAAGAGTGGGTGAGGAGGGAGAGGGGGTGAGGAGGAAGAGGGGGTGAGGAGAGAGAGGGGGTGAGGAGGGAGAGGGGGTGAGGAGAGAGAGGGGGTGAGGAGAGAGAGGGGGTGAGGAGGAAGAGGGAGGGAGAGGGGGGAGGAGGGAGAGGGGGTGAGGAGGAAGAGGGGCTGAGGAGGGAGAGGGGGTGAGGAGGGAGAGGGGGTGAGGAGGGAGAGGGGGTGAGGAGAGAGAGGGGGTGCGGAGGGAGAGGGGGTGAGGAGGGAGAGGGGGTGAGGAGGAAGAGGGGGTGAGGAGAGAGAGGGGGTGAGGAGGGAGAGGGGGTGAGGAGGGAGAGGGGGTGAGGAGGGAGAGGGGGTGAGGAGGGAGAGGGGGTGAGGAGGGAGAGGGGGTGAGGAGAGAGAGGGGGTGAGGAGGGAGAGGGGGTGAGGAGGGAGAGGGGGTGAGGAGGGAGAGAGGGTGAGGAGGGAGAGGGGGTGAGGAGGGAGAGGGGGTGAGGAGAGAGAGGGGGTGAGGAGGAAGAGGGGGTGAGGAGGGAGAGGGGGTGAGGAGGGAGAGAGGGTGAGGAGAGAGAGGGGGTGAGGAGGGAGAGGGGGTGAGGAGGAAGAGGGGGTGAGGAGGGAGAGGGGGTGAGGAGGGAGAGGGGGTGAGGAGGGAGAGGGGGTGAGGAGGGAGAGGGGGTGAGGAGGGAGAGGGGGTGAGGAGGGAGAGAGGGTGAGGAGGGAGAGGGGGTGAGGAGAGAGAGGGGGTGAGGAGGGAGAGGGGGTGAGGAGAGAGAGGGGGTGAGGAGGGAGAGGGGGTGAGGAGAGAGAGGGGGTGAGGAGAGAGAGGGGGTGAGGAGAGAGAGGGAGGGAGAGGGGGTGAGGAAGGAGAGATGGAGAGGGGGTGAGGAAGGAGTGGGGGTGAGGAGGGAGAGGGGGTGAGGAGGAAGAGAGGGTGAGGAAGGAGAGATGGAGAGGGGGTGAAGAAGGAGTGGGGGTGAGGAGGGAGAGGGGATGAGGAGGGCGAGGCGGTTAGGAGGTAAGGGGTGGAGGAACAAGAGGAGGGAGAGAGGGGCAAGTGAGTGAGGGTGGGGGGGGGGGGGAACGGGGTGAGAGGGTAAGAAGGGAGGATCATATGCCCTTACTCATTACAACTCCATTCCTAAACGTATAAACAAATAATAATAATAAATAATAGTTTTCATACGTACTCAAAACAACAATAGATTCGAAGCTTCGACTCATCAAAATGAACCAGTATCGTTGTGAGAATAATAAAGAATGAAATAATGATAATCTTTTGTACTAAAGGACGACAAATATTGCATCTAATTTCAAAACAAAAATCTGGCATAAAAATTATAAAAAAAATATAACAAACACTGAGAGGAAGAGATGCAAAAAGAAACATTAAAACAACACTTAAGAGATTCCGAAGCATCGACTCGTGCAAATAGACAGGGAAATAACCTCTTGACCATGATAATATTAACATTAAAATAAATGAATATAGTTCTTGTACCTGAGAGTTGAAGACAAAGAAATTGGTCTCTCTCCCACCTAAGACCAACTAAAAATAGAGTGAGTGGAAGAACGAGAGAGGAAGAGACAGAAGAAGATAATTAGCGAAGACTATAAAAGAAAGACAAAGAAATAAAGAAGAACACAGAAAAAGACATAGAAAAGGATGGAAAAAGAGACAGAAAAACACAGAAAGAGAAAGAGCCAGACACAAAGGGACAAAAGAAGACAGAAAGAGACAGAAGAAGGACGAAGAGGATAGAAAGTGACAGAAAAAAAACAAAGAGAAACATAGTAAGAAAGACAGAAAGAGACAAAATAAGAGAGATACACAAAATAAGACAGAAAGGAGACAAAATACAACAGGAAAGAGACAGAAACGACCCAAGAACGTGACTCAAAAACAACAAGGAACGAGACGGATCTCACCTCCTCCTTCAGGCTTTCGACCTTATGAAAATATCGTTGGTTGGGGAGGGGAGAGGGTGCTAAGGGGGCAAGGTGGGGGTGGGGGAATGGGTGGGGAGGGGGTAGGGGGAGGGGGTAGGGGGAGAGGAAGGAACACAGAGGACCAAACTGTGCCGCCAGGGTATCAAAGGACGCTACACAGTCTCTCTCAACGGGGCAAAGAAACTTATCAGGTACGTTCAGTGACGGAATTTGCATGAGAAATGGTCCCCCGGGGTGTTGAAGCGTGAATGGGATTTTCTCGGTTGAATGCAAGATGTTCCTTCCTTCCTGAGAGAGAGAGAGAGAGAGAGAGAGAGAGAGAGAGAGAGAATATATATCTGGTGCAAGGTGTCACCTGTCTCGCCCCCCGTTTTCTGTAATGGTTGTCAGGTGTTTCCTACTTATGGTCAACATAACTTAATGGCTCTCTTTCTAAACACAGGGAAACAGTGTTCCTCTCTCTCTCTCTCTCTCTCTCTCTCTCTCTCTCTCTCTCTCACACTGACAACCTCTGGTCGTCAGTTGTCATAACAAAGAGCAGTAAAAATTCCCCGCATTACTCACCTTTACAGTCATCATCACTCGTGCCCCAAAATACCAGACAATTGCCTCTCTGAATGTGTAAACGTGTGGGTGTAAATGTTTCCACTTACCGCTGACATTTTTACATCATTGAAATGTAAAAATAAGTTGATTTTTTTTTTACATGTCTGGAATACATCGTAAATAAACCTGTATTAGTAATCGTGATATCATACGGCAAGGAAACAATGTAAATAGACACCAAACAGGTATATATACAATGTAAATGAAGCAACACTGTTTACAACTTGGCTGTAAATCCCCCTCAACATCCCATGTGTGTGTGTGTTGATTCACGTGGAGGATTACATTTCAGTATAGGCATTAAGATGGGATTACAGCTGCAGGAGAGACGAGAAACTCACTATAAGATGAACCTGTAATCTTGAGAAATCTTGGCCAATGTTACCTGAAGTGTGTTAATTAATATATGTTACTCTACACCTGTGTATGTTAAGTCCTAGTGTATGGGTTTTCTTTTTCCTGTGTTATCTTAATTTTTGTATTTTTTTCTTATTTATATCATATTTACTTCTCTGCTATCTTATTTCTCTCATTATCTGACTTTATCTTTATATATCTAATTATCCTTCTGTTATCTTCGTCTCTTTTACTTCTCTACGTTACCTCACCTGTACACTAAACAACAACGGTAAGATCATTCCTACCATAACACCACATAACGTCAGGTATATCTGTCCCTCAACAACTAAGGTCTTCAACAACGACTAAGCTTATTCACTCGACAACAAACTACGACACTTTAAGACTAGATTTAACTCTCTCGTAAGATCTCCTCTAAACTCGTAATATACATCTAGTCACCAATTACTGAAATGCTTGCCTTAATAATTATCACAAAATTATTTATTGATATAAACTACGAAGTAAAAGGTATTACTTAATATATATATATATGGTCACTGTTTACATGTTGTTGAATAAATATATTACACTACACTGGGCCATTTACCTGCCAGTGATGGGGAGTGAAATGGCCCTGTTTCACATTTCATCACTGGCCTTTGTAAATGGTGAAATTTGTTGGTGCTCTGTGATAATTGTTGAGTTTTTCATATTTAAATGAGGATGTAAAATACAAAGTTATATATATATATATATATATATATATATATATATATATATATATATATATATATATATATATATATATATATATATATATATACAGTATATATATTTTTTTTTTCTCTATTGAAGAGCACGTGCTTAAATCCTACAGTGGTATTTGTGTGTGTTGCTATCATTAATACCTATATATATTTAAATAATATTATTATTATTGTTTTTGTTGTTAATATCACTGCTATAAATATTACTATTACTATTATTATTATAATTTCCATCATGATCTTTATAAAAAAAATAAAAAATTAATAAATTCTGAGACGCAACTCATATAACACACATAAAATATATTCAACTCCAGTAAGACTCACTCAACACTCGATTGAATTAGTAACACACGTGTGAAGACTTCCTCATTTTACCTGTACAGGGAGGCATGCAAATGTGCTAATGAATGCAGGTGACTGTCACAGCTCTCACATCGACACGGAATTTTCAAAAGTATGTAAATTAGGTTCTGTATTGGGGAGGGAGAAGAGGGGGGAAGGGGGAGGGGAGGGGGAGATGGAGGGGGAAAGGGAGAGAGGGAGGGGAGAGGGAAGGGGAGAGAGAGGGGGAGAGGGAGAGGGTAGGGGAAGGGGGAAAGGGAGAGAAGGAGGGGAAGGGGGAAAGAGAAGGGAAATGGGGAGAGGGAAGTGAAGGGGAGAAGAAGGGGGAGGGGGAAGAGAAGGGAATTTATGCTTCAATATCACCATCACCACCATCACTCACCATCACCCCCAACACCACCACAACAAAACCATTACCTCTATCACCATCATCACCCCCATCACAACAAAGCCACTGCACCATCATCACCACCAACACCATCACAACAAAACCACTACCCCCATCACCATAACCACTACCACCACTACCAGCACCATCACCACTATACTCATAACCACCATCACTATCACCACCAAGACCAACACTACACTTCTCTCCCAGTCATCACTCAGTACACCACTAAAGAGGGGTACAATCTTCCAGTCAAAACCAGTCACCCTCAGACAGTCAGTTCACAGACTGTACATATAAACTGCCACTTTGTCTGTCTGGAAGCTAATTTAGTTGGCCATGAACTGAGGAAATTATGGTGGTGGTGGTGGTGGTGTGGGTGGTAGTTGGTGGTGAGGGTGGTGTGGGTGGTGGTTGGTGGTGAGGGTGGTGGTGGTGAGGGTGGTGGTGGTGGTGGTGGTGTGGGTGGTAGTTGGTGGTGAGGGTGGTGGTGGTGGTGGTGGTGTGGGTGGTGGTTGGTGGTGAGGGTGGTGGTAGTGGTGGTGAGGGTGGTTGGTAGTGGTCCTGGTGTGAGTGGTGAGGGTGGTGGTGGTGTGGGTGGTTGGTGGTGAGGGTGGTTGGTGGTGAGGGTGGTGGTGGTGGTGTGGGTAGTGAGGGTGGTTGGTGGTGAGGGTGGTGGTGGTGGTGTGGGTGGTGATGGTGGTTGGTGGTGGTGGTGGTGGTGGTGGTGGTGATGGTGGTGGTGGTGGTGTGGGTGGTGTTGGTGGTGTGGGTAGTGAGGGTGGTGATGGTGAGGGGGGTGGTGGTGGTGGTGGTGGTGGTGGTGGATAGGTGGTGGTGGTGGTGGTGGTGGTGAGGGTGGTGGTGGTGGTGGTGAGGGTGGTGGTGGTGGTGATTGGTGGTGGTGGTGGTGGTGATGGTGAGGGTGGTGGTGGTGGTGGTGAGGGTGGTGGTGGTGAGGGTGGTGGTGGTGTGGGTGAGGGTGGTGGTGATGGTGAGGGTGGTGGTGGTGAGGGTGGTGATGGTGAGGGTGGTTGGTGGTGGTGGTGGTGGTGGTGTGGGTAGTTAGGGTGGTTGGTGGTGAGGGTGGTGGTAGTGAGGGTGGTGGTGGTGGTGGTTGGTGGTGGTGGTGGATAGGTGGTGGTGGTGGTGGTGGTGGTGAGGGTGGTGGTGGATAGGTGGTGGTGAGGGTGGTGAGGGTGGTGGTGGTGGTGGTGGTGGTGGTGAGGGTGGTGAGGGTGGTGGTGGTGGTGGTGGTGAGGGTGGTGGTGGTTGGTGGTGGTGGTGGATAGGTGGTGGTGGTCGTGGTGGTGGTGAGGGTGGTGGTGGATAGGTGGTGGTGGTGGTGAGGGTGGTGAGGGTGGTGGTGGTGGTGAGGGTGGTGGTGGTGGTGAGGGTGGTGGTGGTGGTGAGGGTGGATAGGTGGTGGTGGTGGTGGTGGTGGTGAGGGTGGTGGTGGTGTGGGTAGTGAGGGTGGTGGTGGTGGTGGTGGTGGTGGTGAGGGCGGTGGTGGTGAGGGGGTGGTGGTGGTGGTGGTGAGGTTGGTGGTGGTGAGGTTGGTGGTGGTGGTGGTGGTGGTGGTGAGGGTGGTGAGGGTGGTGGTGGTGGTGGTGGTGAGGGTGGTGATGGTGAGGGTGGTGGTGAGGGTGGTGGTGGTGGTGGTGGTGAGGGTGGTGAGGGTGGTGGTGGTGAGGGTGGTGGTGGTGGTGGATAGGTGGTGGTGGTGAGGGTGGTGGTGATGGTGGTGGTGGTGGTGTGGGTGGTGGTGGTGGTGTGGGTAGTGAGGGTGGTGGTGTTGAGGGTGGTGGTGAGGGTGGTGGTGGTGGTGAGGGTGGTGGTGGTGGTGGTGGTGAGGGTGGTGGTGGTGGTGAGGGTGGTGGTGGTGTGGGTGAGGGTGGTGGTGATGGTGAGGGTGGTGGTGGTGTGGGTAGTGAGGGTGGTGGTGGTGGTGGTGAGGGTGGTGGTGTTGGTGGTGGTGGTGGTGTGTGTGAGGGTGGTGGTGTGGGTAGTGAGGGTGGTGGTGGTGAGGGTGGTGGTGGTGAGGGTGGTGGTGAGGGTGGTGGTGGTGGTGGTGAGGGTGGTAGTGATGGTGGTGGTGGTGGTGTGGGTGAGGGTGGTGGTGTGGGTAGTGAGGGTGGTGGTGAGGGTGGTGGTGGTGTGGGTGAGGGTGGTGGTGAGGGTGGTGGTGATGGTGAGGGTGGTGGTGGTGTGGGTAGTGAGGGCGGTGGTGGTGAGGGTGGTGGTGGTGAGGGTGGTGGTGATGGTGGTGGTGGTGGTGTGGGTGAGGGTGGTGGTGTGGGTAGTGAGGGTGGTGGTGGTGAGGGTGGTGGTGAGGGTGGTGGTGAGGGTGGTGGTGGTGGTGGTGAGGGTGGTGGTGATGGTGGTGGTGGTGGTGTGGGTGGTGGTGGTGAGGGTGGTGGTGGTGGTGAGGGTGATGGTGGTGGTGGTGGTGTGGGTGGTGGTGGTGTGGGTGGTGGTGGTGGTGGTGAGGGTGGTGGTGATGGTGACGGTGGTGGTGGTGGTGTGGGTGGTGGTGGTGGTGATGGTGGTGGTGGTGTGGGTGGTGGTGGTGAGGGTGGTGGTGATGGTGGTGAGGGTGGTGGTGGTGTTGGTGGTGTGGGTGGTAAGGGTGGTGGTGGTGAGGGTGGTGGTGATGGTGGTGATGGTGGTGAGGGTGGTGAGGGTGGTGGTGGTGGTGGTGGTGGTGGTGTGGGTGGTGGTGGTGAGGGTGGTGGTGGTGGTGGTGGTGAGGGTGGTGGTGGTGGTGATGGTGATGGTGGTGGTGGTGGTGTGGGTGGTGGTGGTGAGGGTGGTGGTGGTGGTGGTGAGGGTGGTGGTGATGGTGATGGTGGTGATGGTGGTGTGGGTGGTGGTGGTGAGGGTGGTGGTGATGGTGGTGAGGGTGTGGGTGGTGTGGGTGGTGAGGGTGGTGGTGGTGAGGGTGGTTGTGATGGTGGTGAGGGTGGTGGTGGTGGTGGTGGTGTGGATGGTGGTGGTGGTGGTGGTGGTGTGGATGGTGGTGGTGGTGGTTGTCGTGGTGGTGGATGTCGTGGTGGTGGATGTCGTGGTGGTGGTGGTGGTGGTCAGGGTGGTGGTGAGGGTGGTGGTGGTGTGGTTGGTGGTGGTGGTGGTGAGGGTGGTGGTGATGGTGGTGAGGGTGGTGGTGGTGGTGGTGTGGGTAGTGAGGGTGGTTGGTGGTGTGGGTAGTGAGGGTGGTTGGTGGTGTGGGTAGTGAGGGTGGTTGGTGGTGAGGGTTGTGGTGGTGGTGGTTGGTGGTGGTGGTGTGTGTGGTGGTGATGGTGGTGGTGATGGTGGTGGTGGTGGTTGGTGGTGAGGGTGGTGGTGTGGGTAGTGAGGGTGGTTGGTGGTGAGGGTGGTGGTGGTGGTGGTGGTGGTGGTTGGTGGTGGTGATGGTGGTGTGTGTGGTGGTGATGGTGGTGGTGATGGTGAGGGTGGTGGTGTGGGTAGTGAGGGAGGTGGTGTGGGTAGTGAGGGTGGTGGTGTGGGTAGTGAGGGTGGTTGGTGGTGAGGGTGGTGGTGGTGGTGGTGGTTGGTGGTGGTGGTGTGTGTGGTGGTGATGGTGGTGGTGGTGGTTGGTGGTGAGGGTGGTGGTGTGGGTAGTGAGGGAGGTGGTGTGGGTAGTGAGGGTGGTGGTGTGGGTAGTGAGGGTGGTTGGTGGTGAGGGTGGTGGTGTGGGTAGTGAGGGAGGTTGTGTGGGTAGTGAGGGTGGTGGTGTGGGTAGTGAGGGTGGTTGGTGGTGAGGGTGGTGGTAGTGAGGGAGGTGGTGGTGGATAGGTGGTGATGGTGGTGGTGGTGGTGTGGGTGGTGGTGGTGGTGGTGTGTGGTGGTGAGGGTGGTGGTGGTGGTGGTGGTGGGTAGGGTGGTGGTGATGGGTAGGGTAGTGAGGGTGGTGGTGGATTATGAAACAACATGAGAGAGAGAGAGAGAGAGAGAGAGAGAGAGAGAGAGAGAGAGAGAGAGAGAGAGAGAGAGAGAGAACAATTAAAAGAGACAAGATAAATATACATAAACAGAAAGACGTAAAAAGAGACACAATAAGAAAAGAGAAAAACACAAATAATCGAAAAGTAAGAAAATAAGGAATAAAAAATACAATGATAAAATAACTTTAATAATTTCACCAAAAAACAAAAAAATTACTGATGCATTAATTAAAAAAAGCATCATGTATAGACTGGTTCGGTTCGGTTCGGTTAGGTTAGGTTAGGTTAGGATAGGATAGGTTAGGTTAGGTTAGGTTAGGTTAGGTTAGGATAGGATAGGTTAGGTTAGGTTAGGATAGGATAGGATAGGTTATATCAACTTGGTTAGATTAGGTTATGTTAGGTTAGGATAGGTTATATCAACTAGGTTAGTTTAGGTTAGGTTATATCAACTTGGTTAGGTTAGGTTAGGTTAGGTTATATCAACTAGGTTAGTTTAGGTTAGGTTATATCAACTTGGTTAGGTTAGGCTAGGTTAGGGTTCAGATGCAACACACCAGAGTGCCAAATCTTGGGATAACAAAAAAAAAATTTCCTCAGAGGACCACACACACACACACACACACACACACACACACACTAACTACTATAATCCCGTATTATCTTCACACTTTACTGCCCTCCTTCACGGTATCACCTCACAGTGCCACTAATTCTCACCCAAACACTGTCTTTTACCAGGTTAGAGTGCCACTAGAAACGCAGAACATTATATAAGTGCCATTGTCGAGTGCCTGACCTTAACAGTATACGATTTCTGGGTGCTCTCTCTCTCTCGCTCTCTCTCTCTCTCTGGCACTGGAGATATAAACACGGAATAAGTGCCATTGTCGTGTGACCAACCCACCAAAAGATATACATTTACTTCAGATGGTTAAATTTTGTCTGGTAACCTTTTTCTCATTCTTTTTTTATCTCTTCAATGGTAATTTGTATTGCTTCCTTTGTTTTACTTTTTTCATTCGCTTTGATTTTTTTTTATACATGTGAGTGGGAAAGAAAGAAATGAGCTTAATCTCTTTCATTCAAGTGTTTAAAGAATTTATTTTGTGACTAATGAAAAATGAAGGAACGTATATATCATCCACATTTTCACGCACACATTATGTGAATGAAAATAAAAGATAGAAGGAACGTTTTATTTTAATTTCTTAATTGAAAACGTGAACATTATGTGAATTAAAGAAGGAATTCCAATTTACCATTTTATGAAAGAAAAATTATAGTAGTATATTTTTTTTAAACATTCACCTCATAAAATTTTATACAATATGAAAAAATAAATAACTCATATTCCGTTCTTTCATTTAATAAAAACAAAGCAAAAAAAGATAACAATATATAACTTCTTTCAAACATTACGTGAATGAAAACAAAAGAACTTATCACCACAACCCAACATCGCATGAATGAATAAGAATGAATAATAGTCCTCTTCATTCCTTCATTCATTTCAAAAACATTGGCTAAGAGAGCAGTTTGTGACCGCAGGGGAGTGGTAAGTGAGTTCAATATTCTGTTTCTCCGTTTTCTTTATCGACTCGGGTAATCAAGGGGAAATGAGCATTTTTTTTTTCTTGCTAAATTATCTTTCTGGTTAGGATTTCTGGCTTATTAATTTACCAGCTAAGTAACTAATTAACTAACTAATCATAAACTAATTATCATCGTAACAAAGAAATTATCTATCTATCTATCTATCTTAATAACCATCTAACTAATTAAATAACTATCTAATTAATTACATTTCAAAACATATAACTGACAAACTAACAAAGTGACTAATTAGATAAATAAGGTAATTAACTATCAAACTAATAATTTAACAAAATCTCCAACAAGCAAACCAATTAAATAACTACATAATTAACTAAAAATCAAAATAACTCGATTACTCACTAGCAAGTTAACTGTTAAACTATCCAACGAGTTGACTAAACCAACCAATTAAGTATACAAGCAATATAACGTGATCAAGAGATGGGTATAATCATATATCGCCGTCACACAACATACTGACACGTGTACTCAGACGAACAACACAGTACTATGGCTGGCTCTTAATATAACCCGAGTATACTATATAATATAACGGTATATAAAACAGACATAACGATAGATAATATAGCATCGATATAGATACACATGAGAAATAGACAATTACATTAGAATGGCTATATTTCATTATTGTTATCGCTGTTATTATTATTATTATTATTATTATTATTATTACAACATAAAAAAAAATCTACGTACTTAAAAACTCAGGGGGATTTTATCTTTATTATGACTAATAAAATTTAATGACGCAGTAATATTTTATTCAGGAATGTGAAGGCAATCGAACCGTAAAAATTCATTGGGAAACGAAGCGATTGAATGTACATATTGGGGGTTCACTCTGTAGGAATTCGTGTCATATATTACAACTCTTAAACAACTCAGTGATGTTCCGGGGAATATTGAGAGCAGGAATAGATAAAGTAGGTGTGTCTATTTAATGTAATTTTAAGAATCACCTGAAGATTATACCACCTAGTTTGTTTCCTGAGACTAACCTAACCTAACCTAGCCTAGCCTAATCACAATTTATTTCCCCTTCAGATTACCCATCCAAACGCTAACCTAACCTAACCTAACCCTCCCCCAGGCGAAATTTGCCGGGGTGTCTAATCTTCAGGTAATTAATTTTTTTTCCTATTATTTTTCTCTTGGTATCTGATGTTAGGAAATCAAAGTGATCTCCAGAGTCTAAAGTCCCAAGGTTAAAGGAACAAAATGAACCTTAACTCCCTAATTCACTAAGAAAACACACACACACACACACACACACCATTGCCATATACCCCATGGGAGAAGATAATGATAATAAAGACACACTTGCCA
>CAUDMG010001572.1:5420000-5525000 GCA_958450375.1 Homarus gammarus
GGGTTTTATACAGTGATGATAGATAGTGTTATATGTAGTGATGATGGATGGTGTTATATGTAATGATAATAGATGGAATTATATGTAGTGATGATGGATGGTGTTATATGTAGTGATGATGGATGGTGTTATATGTAGTGATGATGGATGGTGTTATATGTAGTGATGATGGATGGTGTCATATGTAGTGATGATGGATGGTGTTATATATAATGATGATGGATGATGTTATATGTAGTGATGATGGATGGTATTATATGTAGTGAAGATGGATGGTGTTATATGTAGTGATGATGGATGGTGTTATATGTAGTGATGATGGATGGTGTTATATGTAGTGATGATGGATGGTATTATATGTAGTGATGATGGATGATGTTATATGTAGTGATGAAAGATGGTGTTAAGTTAAGTGATTATAGATGGTGAGAAGTATAATGATGATGGATAGTGTTATATGTAGTGATGATGGATGGTGTTATATGTAGTGATGATGGATGGTGTTGTATGTAGTGATGATGGATGGTGTTATATGTAGTGATGATAGATGGTGTTATATGTAGTGATATTAGATGGTGTTATATGTAGTAGGGTGTGTCATAGGAGGGAAGATCAGCTAAAACTAATGGCCCATCACTTTTTTGGTAGATTTTAGTGTATATAAACAGAAAATAATTTCAGTTTCAATATTTTGCAACCTTTTGCTAGGTAAATTTTAGCATGAAATTTATCGAAAATCTAACGTACAGCTGCATTAGTGCATTACAATTAAATAGTGAACATTGCTTTCTGACTTCATTCTTTAGCAACCCAACTAACAATATTTTTTTCTGTTTCAGATTCTGATGCATTTATAAGTTGATAATATTTGCGATGGCTGCTTGTGTCAGGACGAGGAACCAAAAATCCAGCCATCTCAGTCACTATCTTGGGTCTGGGAGAGAGCTCCTGAAGTCGGAGTTGCCTACATTGAGAGATGCTTTGAGATTCGGTGTTTTAATCAGGCAAATCAGTGAAAAGAACCAAAGAACTTTCACAAACAAAGACATTGCCAGTGATATGACCAAAGCTGTCTTGGCACAGTGCACTCTGGCTAACGCTCAGTTCAAGCCTCCAGTCATAACAAGTCAGAAGAAGATTAGTGAGAGACTGCTAGCCAGTTGGGAAAAGGCAAGAGATATCTCTCTTGGGAGAGGAAAACTTGCAGTTAAGGACAGCTTTGCCAAGCAACTGGACCAGTTATTTGACATAATTACTTGCAAGTGCCCAATTGTTCTCTGTCCTGAGTTTGGATGCGATCGTGACTGTAAATCCGAGGCCCACATCTCCTGTATTTGCAAGCATGAACTGAAGATTCCTGTGATCGAACTGGCATTTGTCAAAGCACAGAGAGAGAAGACTGGCAGTATAGGGGCTCTCATGATTTCTAGCCAAGATATTCCGGAGTCCAAGAGACAGGAGGCTGCCACAGAGAGACAGAAGAGGAGAAGAGTTGCCGAGGAAAAGAGACTTGAGAAGGCCCAGGGTGAGGTAAAAAAGGCCGATGATTGGAGTCAA
Source organism: Homarus gammarus (assembly GCA_958450375.1). Classification (NCBI taxonomy): domain Eukaryota; kingdom Metazoa; phylum Arthropoda; class Malacostraca; order Decapoda; family Nephropidae; genus Homarus; species Homarus gammarus. Next base: position 5,421,558 of record CAUDMG010001572.1, read on the forward strand.
GCTGATTCAGAGTTTAATGACTTCCCCATGGCTGATCCGAGTGCTGACCAGGAGAATGGTGACTTTGTCCCTAACCCAGAAAATAATGATCCCAAACCTTCCAGGCATAACATTCGAAATAGGAAAGATATCCCGAGCATAGCTCTGGCCAGCATGCGACACCACACTGGTCTCAGAGAAACTGCAGAGATAGCAACAGCTGCCTGGATTGACGGTGGTTTGATAACACCTGATGATGTTCACCTGGTGATAGATCATAACAAAGTAAGGGGAGCTCAGGAGAAACTTGTCAGTAACCTAGAAGAGGAGTTTGATAAGGGGATAAGAGAAAATGGAATCAATTGTTTGTTCTTTGATGGGAGAAGGGATGACACTAAAGTGTTCATGAAAGTTGGAGATTCTGACAAGTTGTTCCCTGCCATGGTGAAGGAGGAACACTACTCCTGCTGCAGTGAACCAGGAGGGAAGCATTTGTGGCATTTCACTCCAGAGAAAGATGATATCAGGAAACCAGCTGAGATAGTGGCAGATAACATTGTGAACTGGCTCAGAGAGAGGAACGTAGACCAGACCCTGCAGACCATTGGAGAGGACAGCACCAACACGAACACAGGGTGGCAAGGGGGGGTCATACAGTGGATAGAGCGGAAGATTGGGAGGAAGCTGGTCTGGATTGTTTGTGACCTCCACACCAACGAGTTGCCACTCAGACATCTGATCCAGGAGCTGGATGGCAAGACTCTTTCAAACAACAGATGGTCTGGTCCTCTTGGCAAGATGCTGGACTCTGCCACCGAGTTAGAAATAAATCCGAGCTTTGAAAAAATCACAGTTGGCCCTCCACTCGTTGAGCTTGCACATACTGTCATTGACGACCTGAGTACTGACCAGTACTATGGTTACATGATTTGCAGTGCCATCAAAACTGGGGTCATGCCTGATAGACTTGCTTACCTGCAGATAGGTCCAGTCTCACATTCTAGGTGGCTCACAACGGCTCTCAGGTTCTGCAGAATTTGGGTCGCTCATCATAAACTGAAAGGGAACCAGCTTCACAACCTGAGACTTATTGTCCAATTCATCGTGAGTGTCTACTTGCCAAATTGGTTCAACACCAAGGTCAAGTCATCGTTCTCCGAAGGTCCGAGGCATGTTCTCTTCCAGCTTGAGCTCCTGAGGAGTCAGCCAAGGAAGGTTGTTCAGATTGTGGAGCAGACTGTGAGGAGATCTTCCTGGTATGCTCATCCCGAGGCAGTTCTGCAGACAATGCTCTGCAGTAAGGATGAGGAGGAGAGAAGAGTGGCAGTCAAAAAGATCTTGGATATGAGACTTATGAGAGGATCTGGGCATGACGAATCAGTTGGTGACGATTCCTTCAGGGTCAGGAAGACTCCTGAAGTCAATCTAGGTGCCAAGACCCTCACTGATCTCATAGATCTGGATAACATCCAGGCTGGCAGTGAGCCCCCTCTTACCTGCAGCCTCACCAATGTTCAAATCAGAGCTTTCCTGGACAACCCCATGCATGTCCCTGCCTGGCCCTCGCACACCCAGAGTATAGAGCATTGTGTACAGCAAGTGAGCGAGGCCAGCAGTCACGTGTACAGCCAGGAGAAGAGGGAAGGCTACATCCGAGCTCAGTGGTCAGCAGGGAGGTGATGAGTAGAAACAGAAGCAAGAAAGACATGTTCTCTATGGTGTGCAGCAACACCGGGTCGTAGTAGTAAAACCGGTTTTTGTATTTGATGATTTTGTTTTCTAAAGGAATATTAAATTTAATAAATGTGTCAAGATCATTCGTTTCACTATTCTGGATCATTTTCATCCTAATAAATTAACCTGATGCATTTACTTTACTTTAAATAAGCTATTTAGTGGTGTTGGTAAAAGGGTGGGAATACTGAATTTTCATAAGATTTCAAGTTAAAATTTACCTAGCAAAATATGAAAACTTTTCAAATCTGAAGATATCACATGATTCTGCACATAGAACTACATCATTAATACCATGGGCCGATTTTTCAAACTCAAAAAAAAAAATTCGCCTCCGTATGACACACCCTAATATGTAGTGATGATGGATGGTGTTATATGTAGTGATAATGGATTCGGTTATATATAGTGATGATGAATGGTGTTATATATAGTGATGATGGATGGTGGTATAGATAGTGATGATGGATGGTGTTATATGTAGTAATGATGGATGGTGTTATATGTAGTGATGATGGATGGTGTTATATGTAGTGATGATAGATTCGTTTATATATAGTGATGATGAATGGCATATATGTAGTGATGATGGATGGTGTGATATGTAGTGATGATGGATGGTGTTATATGTAGTGATGATGGCTGATGTTATATGTAGTGATGAGATATGGTGTTATATGTAGTGAAGATGGATGGTGTTATATGTAGTGATGATGGATGGTGTTACATGTAGTGATGAGATATGGTGTTATATGTAGTGAAGATGGATGGTGTTATATGTAGTGATGATGGATGGTGTTATATGTAGTGATGATGGATGGTGTTATATGTAGTGATGATGAATGTGTTATATGTAGTGATGATGGATGGTGTTATATATAGTGATGATGGATGGTGTTATATGTAGTGATGATGAATGTGTTATATGTAGTGATGATGGATAGTGTTATGTATAGTGATGATGGATGGTGTTTTCTGTAGTGATGAAGGATGGTGCTATGTATAGAGACGATGGATGGTGTTAAGTACAGTGATGATGGATGGCGTTTTGTGTAGTGAAGATGGATGGTGTTATATGTAGTGATTATGGATGGTGTTATATGTAGTTATGATGGATGTTGTTATATGTAGTGATGATGGGTGGTGCTATATGTAGTGATGATGGATGGTGTTATATGTAGTGATGATGGATAAATGCCGTAATACGCCCTTCCTGTTTCAAGTATCTAAGGGTTGTTAATCCGGATCTTTATATTAATACCGTAATACGCCCTTCCTGTTTCAAGTATCTCAGGGTTGTTAATCCGGATCTTTATATTAATACCGTAATACGACCTTCCTGTTTCAAGTATCTCAGGGTTGTTAATCCGGATCTTTATATTAATGCCGTAATACGCCCTTCCTGTTTCAAGTATCTCAGGGTTGTTAATCCGGATCTTTATATTAATACCGTAATACGACCTTCCTGTTTCAAGTATCTCAGGGTTGTTAATCCGGATCTTTATATTAATACCGTAATACGCCCTTCCTGTTTCAAGTATCTCAGGGTTGTTAATCCGGATCTTTATATTAATACCGTAATACGACCTTCCTGTTTCAAGTATCTCAGGGTTGTTAATCCGGATCTTTATATTAATGCCGTAATACGCCCTTCCTGTTTCAAGTATCTCAGGGTTGTTAATCCGGATCTTTATATTAATACCGTAATACGACCTTCCTGTTTCAAGTATCTTAAGGTTGTTAATCCGGATCTTTATATTAATGCCGTAATACGCCCTTCCTGTTTCAAGTATCTCAGGGTTGTTAATCCGGATCTTTATATTAATGCCGTAATACGCCCTTCCTCTTTCAAGTCTCTTATCCTTATCTAAGGATCTTCTCAGAAGGACAATATTCGTAAGTGTAATTTCCCTAGGTATAACTTGGGTAGTTTCCGGGACTTTCTGGTTATCCACTGCCGTGATATTTTCTAGGGTAATCCACTTATCTTATCTTTTGACAATTAGTTAAATTATCCTAGTTTTCTTAACAATGGCCACTTCAGGATTTGTTAAACTTGGTAGTCCTGGAGGAGTGGAAGAGCAAGATACCATTTCACATCTTGAAGCATGTGGAGAAGCGTGGAGAGGTTAATTTAGGGCGTGCGGCTGAGCTGGCTGATGCGTACACCTTGCTGGTGGAGTCACTGTGCCGTAGGGAACGTGGTACTTTCCGGCATGTTAGGTCCTCCTCTGATGATAACCTTGGGGGCGTGAGTGAGGGCCATCAATTACCTGATTCAGGACCTAGCTGAGACGTTCGCCTACCTAGATGACCTGGTGGTGGTGTCGGACAGCTGGGACAAACATCTGGTGCATTTGGAGATACTGTTGGCACGACTGCAAGAGACTGGATTCACCATAAACCTGGCTAAATCTGTTTTTGGCCGGGCCTCAGTGACTTACCTGGGACATATCGTTGGGCATGGTATGGTGAGACCCAAGGACGCAAACGTCAAAGCCATCTTGTCCTTCCCCACTCCAAGGACGAGGAAGGAACTCATGCGCTTCCTGGGGATGTGCGGCTACTGCCGTCGGTTCTGCAGGAACTTCTCCAGCGTGTCGGACCCCTCACAGACCTTACCAGTTCTGCGGTCCCTTACATCTGGAACCAGAGGTGCGACCAGTCTTTCCACCGCCTCAAAGCCTTCCTTGCCTCCAAGCCTGTAGTCCACCCCCCTGACTACACCTTGCCCTTCCATCTGCAAATCGACGCTAGCGGTGTCGGAGTGGGGGCTGTGCTCCTACAACCCGACCCAACCACTGATGTCCTTCACCCTGTGGCATACTACTCTGCCAACTTGAAAAAACATCAGACCAACTACTCGACCATAGAGAAGGAGGCCCTGGCTCTGGTGTTGGCAATAAAGAAGTTTGAATGTTACCTCCAGTCTTGCCCACAAACAACCCTAGTCTTCACCGACCATAACCCACTCACGTTCATCCAAACCAACAAGACCTCCAACCAGCGAATCCTCCGCTGGGCTCTCCTCACCCAGCCCTATAATCTACAAGTCCGGCACATAAAGGGGGTGGACAACCTGATTGCGGACTCCTTATCCCGAGCTCCAGTGGAAATGCAGCAGCAACTCTCCAGACGCACCAGGTGGTCACCTCCTTCGCGCCCGCGCTACGGAGGTCTTTGGAGGGGGGGTGTGTTACGAACCACGCCACCAATTGTCATGATCTACCTACCCAGCACTACAAACCACGCCATCTATTGTCCTGATCTACCTACCCAGCACCACGAGCAACGCCATCTAGGGACGAAACCCGAGTATGACTACTCTTAGTTACCACTCCGGTGTTTCCCTTCTCCATATCCTGGTTGTTGCATCACCTCCTCAAAGTCTTCCTCGTCAGCTCCAGTTCGATGAGAGTTCAGTTCACTCTGGGAAGTGACCACAGGATCACCTATCCTGGAAACCTACGACACAGTGACTACCTACCGTCTTCTACAATACTCAGCCTTACTCGTCAGCCATCTCAGCTCCGCACTTAAGTATTTTTAATCTTATGTTGCCTCCCCACCTCCACCTTGCTTCAAATTATTGTATGTTGTATAAATATGTATATACTGTTAATGCTTAGGTTAAGTATGGTTAAGGGTAAATTATAGAAAGCTGAATATTTTGTTAAGGAATTTATGGTACTTTATTATACACAACAAAAACTCGCATCCTTTGTCTACCCTTTTATAGTCCGATTGTCTTTGTTTTTTTTATTGTTGTTGCCTGTTGGGATCTGGGTAGACTTTTAACTATATTCTAAATCCCCAACTCGTAACAATGTAAGTATTATTTGTTATTTATTTATGACTTATGTGTGTAAATAAAATATAAGTCATGATATATTTATTCCCCCTTTAGATGCATACACACTAATACGGAAACATTTCAGAGTAGGCAGTTATGAACTCAAGTGCACAGATAAATTGCACTGAAATAAGTTTATGAATTTCAGGAATTTAGTAAGAATATTCAAACAGTGCCAGCTGTCCTTCCCCCCACAGTGAAGGGACGAAAGTGGCCAGACCCTTTATGACACCCTTGTAGATAGCCTCTCTTACATCTGTCTCCTTCTTTCAGAGCTAGCCCCTCATACCAGGGTATAGGAAACAGGGTGATGATGATGATGATGATGATGACGATGATGATGATGACGATGATGCCGTAAAGACAGACAGACTAGTGGAGAGACAGACAGAGAGGGGAACGGGCCAGCCAGCTATAGTTCAGATGACGTCATTGTGTGTTAGTATCCGTTGAAATTTATGCCAATTTAATATTTAATCTAATCCCAAAACAGTTGTGAGATTTATTGTATACAGATGATTGGCTGTGCTAGGTCACACTGTATAATGTGTTTGTTAGGCTCAAGACCGAATAACGACAATAATGCGGTGTAAATGCAGAATTTTCGTTCGATTTTTACTCCCGTAGTCTTATACCTCGCACTTACCATAAAAACTTCGCCAGCACGAGCAAACAGAGGCGTCCGTCCACCCAAAAGAGGCACTTACCATAAAAACTTCGCCAGCACGAGCAAACAGAGGCGTCCGTCCACCCAAAAGAGGCGCTTTCCATAAAAACTTCGCCAGCACGAGCGAATGGAATCTACTTCTGCACGCTAACACACTTATACCACAATGATATCGCCAGCACGAGCGAACACGTCCAGCCAAAAGAAGCTGGCGACAATCATGAAGCGCCATGTCAGACGAATGCTTCGCTCGCCTCCTGTTTCTTCCTACACTGGAGAACTCTCACCGCCAGACTGGTGTTCTCCGGGTGTGTGACACAGTGACACATGTACACAAGAAATATTTTCGTGTTAGAAAGAAAAAGAGACTTTTATCTCGCTTTGTATCTATCTATCTACCTATCTATCTATCTATCTATCTATCTGTCTTTATCAATCTATCTAGCTCAAGTGTTTCACAAACTTTTTCACTTCATTCCCCCCATGAGGAACTCTCAACATGGCTCCCCTTCAGTTCTCTCCCAAGCCCCTCACAAATAATGATGAAAATAAACCGTTTTGGTTCTCTTCCTTTATTTTAATGTTTTCAATCATCAAACAGAATGCATATTTTGTTTCAGTTCAATGGGATGGATGACATTGTTTCCTTTCAGTCAGTCGACTGATTCGAGGTTGAGTCACTGATAAAGCACATCTCATGTCGGGGTCCACATGTTACCGGTTTCAGCTTTTATTCTCTAATTGAAGAAGGGCGGAGAAACCAGATTCACATAAGTAAGTAGTAGATAATGGTAAGAGGACTCGAAGTGCGATCTCACTAACTTTTGGATACATTGAGCACCAGAATACAGTCAGAGATTTTTCTTCATAGAGGTCTGTGGCAGCAGAATCGTTCTGAGATCAAGGAATTCGTCTGAACAGGAACTAGAATCGTGCAATCTGAGCGAATCAGTTGGAAATGAAAAACTAGCTGCTGCACCATACTGTGTAAATATCAAAACTGTACCGTATGGATAATAAGATTACACACAATGACAAAAAAAGACAAATAAAAAAACAAATAGATTTCTCCCCTAACAAGGCAAAGTAACCAAAAAAGTTAAATTAGAGTTTCCACATTTTCTCCAAACATATACTACTTACACTCAAACGCGAACAAAATACTAAATTCCTCGGAGTTATAGTTGATGAGAAACTTAACTGGAGAAACCACATACAAGCCATACACAGCAAAATCAATAAACAGTGCGGTATCATGTATCACGCTCGACAGTCATTCACTCTCACAGCAATGAAAGAAATCTATCATGATCTTGTTTACCAACACCTGATACACTGTCACACACTATGGGGGGCCTCTGGCTCTTCAAGAACACAATCTCTGGTTACTGCACAAAAGAGAGTTGTACGGACAATGACCTACTTGAAAAAAAACAGATCACACAAACGAAAAATTTGCTATATTGAATTTTTTTAAATTCGAAGATATTAACACTTACTGCTGTGCCCTCTTTGTTTACAAATCTATCAATCACTTGCTTGACAATAACTACTTACAGTTCCGGAATAATCAGAGACACAACTTAAGGCACCCAGAGCTACTAAGACCACCCCCCATGCGCTCCTCTCAGTCCCAAACCTCCATAAAATATCATGGTGTGAAGGTATGGAACAACTTACCCCCACTCATCCGAGCAAAGACTACGCTCCCTTCCTTTAAATCATCTCTAAAAAAATATATATTGTCGAAGTATTAGTATTTCTTGTAACACTTACTATATTCACAGTACCTGCTTTTATTGTACCACCAAATCCGTTTTATCGGAAATTATCATGTAAATAAATAAGTAATTACCATTGCAATACACATAAATGCCAACTAGACATAATCCTGAAAGCTCTGTCCTCTTGTTCAACCTTATTACTGCACAACCCAGGTTGAACTGCTCCCCCATTATACTTATGTTTTTAAATTCCACTCTAATTTATATGTATATGTGTATGCAAGTAAATCACTGTATGTGTGTGTATATGTATATATATGTATGTATGTATATATATATATATATATATATATATATATATATATATATATATGTATATATGTATATATGTATATATGTATAGGTATGTGTATATGTATGTATAAATAAATAAATAAATAAAAAAAGAAAAATAATAAATAATAAAATAAATAAATAGTGAAGTGATAACCGTGGTAACATTATGAGATGTTCTTATTACCACCATGCTATTGTACTATTCCAGATGATACTAAATGTTTCATAATACTTCCTTGAGATAAATGTATAGTATATATGAGGTACCTACAGGAGAGCTCAGGTTCTCAACTGGCTCAGCCATGTTAATATTGTTATTATTATCCACTCTGAATCTATTTTTCTGGCTAAATAAACTGTTACAATTCAATTCAAATTCAACTAGCCTGCCATGGCCCCCCTTAAAATCTTGCCGTGACCCCCTTCGGGGCCGTGACCCCCTTGGAGGCCGTGACCCCCAGTTTGAGAAATTTTATTCTATCTACATATCTATCTATCCAAATAATATCTCGCTATCTCTCTTTCTATTTATAAAAGTTCATAAAACATAAAAAACATTAAAGGAATTACAAAACCCATTAACCAACTATTGAAAACCCTTAACTATAGTCTGTTCACTGGAAGCTTCCAACTGAGGTCTCGGGTCTGCTTGTAGTAAATGCAGCTGAATGATTGTGGCACGGACACCAAGAGAGCTACTATAGTTTTATTCAGTATTTGATCTATCGTATTTATATTCTGATATTTCAATGGATAATAACTTTTCAAAGTTGATCTCTGATAATTTCCTCACTTAGGAAGCAAAAATTTATTTGTGAAACGCTCTGGTAATATAAAAATATTGAAAAGAACAAGAAAAACAGTATACAATTGCAATGACTGACATCCGAGTCAACCGCGCTGTATGACGTTACGTGGAGGGGAGAAGTTAACGTCTCACAACTTCATAAGCTAATTTTTGTTTTCTCACGTGCGGAAATTATCAGGGATCAACACAGAAAAGTTATTATCCAGTCACACATCAGAATATAAATATGGCAGATAAAAATACTGAAGAACTGTAGTGGATCTCTGGGTGTCTGTGCGTCAACAAATCAGCTGCCTTATTACAAACTGACACTCCAGGTTGGGGGTTTGAGTGAACAGGCTATAGGCTGCGTTCTATCTCTCCACTTAAAAAAAAAATGTGAGGTCTGGCGCTTGGGATGACGTAGGAAGAAAAATGGTCTCAAATTACGTTGAGATTCTACCCAAAAGTTCAGGTAGAAAGAAATATGATGTTGACATTCTCACAAGAGGTAAAATGGGTGTAAAGTTACGTTGAGATTCTACCGTACAATGCTCTGTGAACCTGTAATTGGATATTTACGCTAAAAGAAAAATGGATTCTAATTTACCTTGAGATTATACTTACATAGTGTTCTAATTATAAAATGCCTTGAGAATGAGAATATTTTGTTGATAGATGAAAAAATTAATCTGAATATACGTTAAGCCTGTACTTAGATAACGCCCCCTCGTAAGACACTCAAGGGAACCTACGAGGATTGAGTTATTGTTTCCTTAGGTTTACTAGAGAAGAAAAAACACAAATTTGAACTTTCATTAAGACTCTCTACCTTAACTAGTTTGTGTATTCTCTTTCACAACCCTCTTTAGAACTCCCAGAAGCGTTTTTTTTTTCCAAGGGGGTAACGGCGTAAAAGAAAAAAAATATGTGACGAAAAACTTCACTCGCTCACTAAACTTGTTTCAAAAACGTCGGAAGGATGCCGTAGTGGGTAGCACAGCCAGCCAGCGCCCTAAACACTTGCTTAACTTCATCTTAAGTTTACTCCAGAAAACACTTTGTCTTATGGGAGAGAGGGGGGGAGGTAGTGGGAGAGAAGGGAGAGTAACGAGGTAGGGAGGGAGGGAGGGTAGAGGGATGGAAGGAGGAAAGTAGGAGAGAAGGGAGAGTAATGAGGGAGAGGGAGGGGGTAAGGAGGGTAATAGGAGAGGAGAAGGGGAAGGAGGGAGGGAGGGACGGTAAGGAGCAATAAGAAAGGTAAGGAGGGAGGGAAAACGTAAAGAGGGAGGAAGGAGGGAAGGGGAGAGTAAGGAGAGAAGGAAAATAAGGAAGGCGAGGGAGAGTAACCAGGGAGAGGGAAGGTAAGGAGGGAGGGTAGAGGGTAGGGTAAGGAAGGTAAAAAGAAAAATAAGGAAGGAAGATAAAGCGAGGAAGAGAAACGAGATGGAAGGAGGATAGAGAGTGGTGGAGAGAAGAGATGGCAGAAGGGAGAAGTGAGGGAGTCATGGATAAATCAACTAAAGGAGAAGATAAGAAAGATGAGAAAGAGGAAGAACAAGAAAAAGAAGAATAGAAAGTTACCAGCAGGAAGAGAGAGAGAGAGAGAGAGAGAGAGAGAGAGAGAGAGAGAGAGAGAGAGAGAGAGAGAGAGAAATAATCAAAGAAAAACAAAAGAGAGAGAAAAGAAAAGGAGGGAAGAAGCCAATAACACAAAGAATATAAAAGAAACACAGAAAGAGAAGAAGCAACAACAAAGAAGAGAGGCAAGAAGGGGAATAAAGATGAAAAACGAGAGAAACGGTAATAAACCAGACTCATCCATACCCAGGTACAATGACGTAAGTATTACCCGTCTCATTGTATACGTGGTAACTTTTTGCAGAATATTTTTCCCCCTCTCTCGTAATAGAGTTGAGGGGGAGGGGGTGAGAGGGGGAGGGGGTGAGAGAGAGAGAGAGAGGGAGGGAGGGAGGGAGGGAGAGAGAGAGAGAGAGAGAGAGAGAGAGAGAGAGAGAGAGAGAGAGAGAGAGAGAGAGAGAGAGAGAGAGAGAGAGAGATGCAAGATATGACAGGATATGACTAAGACAGCCAGTGGTAATGTAATATCCACACATAATAGTTAACATCATCCTTGGCTTAGTCTCCATTACACCACTCACCTTACGCTACTATTTACAGGGGGTTAATAGATCCAGAAACATGATAAAAAGAGAGAGGAGGGAATGAGAGGGAGAGGGGGAATGAGAGAGGGGAATAAAAGGGAGAGGGGGTATTAGAGAGAGTGAAGAGGGAAATGGGGGGAGAGGGGAAGTGAGAGGAAGAGGGAGAGAGGGAGAGGGGGAAGTGAGAGGGAGAGAGGGAGAGGGGGAAGTGAGAGGGAGAGAGGGAGAGGGGTAAAAGTGAGAGTTTTTTTTTAGTTTAACAAATTTATTGGCAGAGCTTGTAGTACAGTTTGCCTATTCTGAGTAATTCAGTCAGGTCTTGACACTGAGGGTGGTATCACTTCTCACTGTCACGCAGGACAGAGGTTCATACACAAAGAAATACATCATATTCATTAACAACTATAAATGTATAGAGGTCAGATTCATATGGATAATGTCACTGTTCACTGCCATGCAGGACAGAGGTTCGTACACAAAGATTTGCATCATATTCATTGACAGTACATATACATATATGTAAACACACACACACACACATATACATACATATGCATATATACATACACATATACATGTACACGTAATATACATGCACACACGCACACATACATACATATACGTCGGTCAGATTCATGTGGGTAATGTCACTTTTCACTGCCATACAGGACAGAGGTTCGTACACAAAGAATGCATCATATTCATTGACACTATATATAGAAAAGTGAGAGGTTTTTGTTTTGTTTTTCATTTCCTAAACTAGTAAATATAATTTCTTAAAGGTAATAATATATCTATTACCTTCCGAGTGTTTCTTTGTTATCTTCACCGGTGGAGATATTATAACAACAAATCTAAATGACGTGTGTATGGCAACACTTCTGGCTTGCCTATATTAATGAGAGGTGTTTAGTCTTAATCATCCTCACCTGGTTAGACTCGCTCAGGTGTTTAAGTACCCAGGTAGGTCAATGGTTCTTTAAGGGGATAAATGACAGGAATATATCATTGGTGAAGGGGTTTTATATCATGCCTCGTATTTGTCTTGTGATGAAATTGGCAAAGTATTCTGCTAACTGGGTTTGAGGCGGCGGGGTGAGACATGTCGTCACATTCGGTAATCACACAAAAAATAACAAAAGGTCAAGCAAGCCTTAACGTTCACTTGGAAACGCTGATGTCGGACACCACTGTTAAAAGCGACCGTCCAGGGAACATTTCTGGAAACTTTTAGCAAAATTGTGGAAGAAATTTCGGACAAGAAGGTAAGTAATATATTTTTTTTGTTGTGTTTACAGTAAGAGCGGCGGCCGTCCTGCGTGGTGGTGGACGCTGACGGGGGACACTGGTCTGGGGGGAGGAGGATCATCTAGGAAACATTTCCGGCAAGTTTCAGCATGACTGAGGCAGCAGTTTTTGAGAGGAAGTCGAAAATGTGAAAAGTTTACGGCTGGACGAACATACAGATAAATTCTGAAAAATTGGGTTTGAGGTTTTCATTGTGATTTTGAAGAAAAATATTTAAATTATATAAAATTTCAAGGGAATGGTGAACAACTTTTACTCTGGAGCTGTTCTTCAAGGAGCAGATGTTACCTTCAACACAACAACGGCGCCTTAGTTAGTGGTCTGTGTAACCTGATGTCAAGGGAGAACCCAGGAACAACGGACAACCCACCAACCACATTGGGTAACCATTACCTCAAACCAGGATTTATTATTCTATTCACATCCAGGTCCTGAAATGGGCGGGCAGACGTAAAGGAACTACCCCATAGTTCCTTCCTCCCAGAGAAGCGAACCCACCATATAAATAACAACTACTTAAATGAAAGTAAAAAACTAGTACAAGTTATAAAAGAGTTTATTAAGCCGATGAAATATAAGATTAATTTAATATTCCAATACTGTTGTCTCCCAATAAACTCCCTTTTTTCTGAACACTGTACAAAACGAGATACATTGTCTTGAAAATATAAGAAAAATATAAACACCTTCGAATATACCAAAATGTCCTGAAAATATGTCCTGGAAATATATGTTATACTGTATATTGTGTTGATAGTCCTAACCCAGTGTGTAACAGAAGCTCATTGATAACTGTGCAAGAGAAAACGTGAGGCGGTAATGAACCCGTAAAGCAAGACACGCATGACGAACACACAACACACAACAACCAACTCCCTCCAGGTTTTTTACAGCTCAAAACTAGCGGAAGGAAAAAGCAAATGCGATCTTAAATTTCAGTTGGAACAAAAGTTGGATATTGGTAAGGTTGGAAAGAGCAGAACTCCGCGGAAGATGGAGAGGACACACTCGCCTTGAATGAGTCTCTGGCACGACCCGAGGAAAACACTCACAATATCTCACACTTTTACCCTCTTGATACATTTCTGTCATACTCGCATCTGTCTCCTCCTCTTCCTTCTCTTTACTAATCCGCTACAGCCTCAGTAACTCCACTAATATAGACAACAACACCAACAAAATCACAAGAAGATAGTATTTCCTTGTAAAAATATAGACTCAAACTAGCTCGATAGGAAAGAGGACAATATATCGGCCTTCATTGCCAGCAGTCCAGTTGCCCGATGGTGTATGTTAGACCTGGTACAGTCCCCCCCTCACATAAACAATGGCCGGGCTGTTTTTACGCTGGAGTTCACGTCAATTCTTCCGCATACTTCCCTTTATTTATCCATAAGAATTCGGTTCACCTATCCGGAAATAATAGAATATTACCTCCTCGCTATTCTAGTATTTTCCCTGTACTGTATAGCTTCATATAAACGTAAGCCGACTATGATTTCAGAGGGAATATTTTTTTTTCCTGAAATGTGAACTCCGTGTTGACAACGTTTCCTTTTGATTAATTTTGAAGAATGGGATATTATTATCTATGTAGTTATATATACGGTAATCCTAAAAATGGTTTAAGTATAGATGTGCATTCTGAAGACACACAAACACACACACACGCACACACACACACACACACACGATAAAAGAGTGGTACCAGCCGACAAAGCAGGATGGTGGCACAGCAATATCATTACCCCACACCCCACACAACACTGGCCAATACCCACTACCAACAGCACGCCTACCTACAATATTTCCCCCTTATGGCTATCATCCTTTAGGTGTTCACTGTGTGTGTGTGTGTGGAGAGAGAGAGAGAGAGAGAGAGAGAGAGAGAGAGAGAGAGAGAGAGAGAGAGAGAGAGAGAGTGTGTGTGTGTGTGTGTGTGTGTGTTCACATATACAGCGAGAAATAAGAGTATTGCAACACACACACACACACACACAAAACAACAACAACAGGGTCACCCAGCCAGCCTCCATGATATACACAGGACCTGGAAACCTTTATTGACGCAGGACAACAACAGAACACAAGAGAACTAAACCCTCCACCCCAGAACCTCCAACCTCAAGAACCTCCAACCTCAAGAACCTCCAACCTCAAGAACCTCCAACCTCAAGAGTTAGACGACCAAAACAGAAGGAAAAAAAAAGTGAAAATGTTGAAACTGTAAATCAAATTATTAGGGGTAACGAAGGCATTTAGACAGTGTGTTGGTGTCGAGTTTAAGGCTCCTCTAAGTCACTGTTGGGGCGGAATACGGCCTCACTAATGCTGCCGAGTGGAGTAAGGAGTTTGGGAAATTCCTGATAGTTTATTCTGAAAATTTATTTATGTATCTGGATGCTTTATTATAGTTGATTTCGGTGTTTAGATTTTTTGTTTATAATGATGTCCTTCTCTTTGTACTAGAGCTAAAGTGAAAATCATCCTAATATCTGTTTACATCTATAAAAATCACAATAGATTTTTTGTCTACGCCAGAACTAAAAAGAAAAATTTTTGATTTTTGTCTAAGCCAGAGTTTGAGGAACAGAGCAATAAATAAGAAAAAGACGCATGTATAAACTTTGTGCACCAGTGACACCATAACTTGTAGTTCTAGTTTACACCACAACTGCATAAAGTACAAGAGTGGTGGGGAAGACGCAACTGTTTACCATAACTGAGAGAGCAAGAAGAGATCACCAGCTTGAGATAGGACCAGCTTGTAAGCATATGAGATATATATATAGATGTGTGTGTGTGTGTGTGTGTGTGTCAATCCATACGTGAGGCTAAACAATCGGTAATCTGTATCGAGGAAGATTGTAAACTGAAATTCCGTGGTAAATATGAACAGATCAGTAGAGTAATTGAATAAATAAGTGTATTAATATATAACAATAATAAATCAATCGGTAAAATTAATCAAGAGAGTGCAGCTCCAACCACACTGTCTCGTTGTATGTAGAGCGAGGTAAACTGCTGCGTGTTGTGTCTGTACTGTCACTATCGACGAGTGTATTCTTAGTATTATTTGATCTAGTGTGTGCGTGTAACATTCCCCCCCCCCCCTCTTTTAATTCCGGTAGGTATACAATGGTGGCGAAAAGTTTCAATACAATCCACTAACTCATCTCTGAAAAACTCGTTCACGGATGAAGGCTTCGATGTGGGAAAAAAATTGTAACAAAAGCTATTGTTAAATGTCCTTAAGAAGTTATGAATAAATCGTAGATAATAACAGCAACAGTAGGTTTTCGTATTTAAGACATAAGTCCCCATCTTGAAGGACATTAGCATAAATAAACAGCTACCGCTCAAAAGACAGCAGCACGCTTTTCAAATCCCTATTCTGGAAAGCAAAAGTTTGAGAGATCAGAGCAAGGCGGACGACCGACGTTTCCCCCAACATAAACATTGCGTCTGAATACACCCTCGGCGGTACACAAAAGTTCCCTCAGAATATACACACAGATTTTCTCTCTCGACGGCTGCTGGGAAAATCAAACTGGCCATTTAGAGTGAATACATTTCTCCCGTCTGCTTTCATTCAGGGAGAAATCTTGTCCGGCGAAAGAAAAAACTATTGTGTATATCAATAGAAATGCAAATATAAACTTGGAGATCGAGGGTGCTGGTCCACGAAAGAGAAATAAACATGTCTAAAAATGTGTGTCCAGGATATAAATCAGTATTACCAAGAACCTAGAATTTAAGAGTTACTATTCAATTTAAACTTACATAAATCTTTAAAAACATACAACTGGGGTGACATCAAAGAATACAATATATAATTCTACTGAAATATGACGATACAAAATATTTAATGAAAAAACTACAAACCAATTCACGTTCCAGTTCTATCAATTGTAAATAAAATGACAAGACGATACACATCTCTAAACTCGGCCCAAAAATCTCGTTTTCTATCAACCGAGAGAAGAGGCAAAGGTCAGCACTAATTATAAACCCATACCTACAGTAGATAAATGACAAGACATAGTGGACCTGCACCTCGGCGAATGAAAACACCCATCTCTCTGCTCCCGAGGTACCACGTGGACATGGCACTGCCTTGGGACCAAGTAAAGGTGGTTCGACTGTACCCAGGCAAATCCACCCCCAAGAAACTTGATACCTTATCCTAGGGAAGTTTTTCGACTCCTCGCGGATCAAGGGGGTTACGAAGGTCGTCCACAGGCCGGTGTGCGGTAGCTTCGTGGTCATCTTCTCCGAATGGGGACAGGCCAGCCAGGCAAGTGGCGGACGTCAAAATCGATACAAATCCATGAAGATAATTTGGTGATGGGAGTGATCTCCCACACCGAAATTGAACACCTTGAACAAGACGAGCTGGACGAACTACCAGGTAACCAGCTACATGTTGTCAAAAAGCTGACCAGTACAGCGGCCCTGGTCGGCTACCCCAAGACCCTACAAAAAGAAGTACAACTGGGATGGGAAACCACCCCAGTTAAAACATATGTTGCCAGACCCACACGATCTTACAAGTGTCAGCGATATGGACATCCAGCCAAGAAGTGCCGGGCTCGGGAGGTATGCGCCCAGTGCGAGACCACTGGGCACCGGCACACCACATATTCTAGCAAGAAGAAATGTGCTGCTTGTGACGGCCCACATTCCTCCTCCGACAGGGAGTGTCCCAAGTGGAGGGAGGTGTGCAGGGTAGCCAAGGAGGGATTCGAGAAGATGACCTACAAGGAGGCCCTCCTTGTAGTTAAGAAAAAAGAAAGGAAGAACGAAGAAACAAGAGAGCAAAGAAATTAACGAAGAAAACAAAGAATGAGAAGACGAAGAAAACATAGAACCAGAAGAACAAGAAAACGAAGAACAAGATATATGTGAGGAAGAAGAAAAAAAAATAAAAGGAAAAACCATCAGCTTAACAAATCTACGGCCGTAACCTAGCAGTTGACGGCCAGCAAAACAAAACAAGCAAGCAAGCGATGACAAGAACTGTACTCTATAGTAATTTAAGTATTTTGGTAACTAGCAGTGGCGTAGCTCGAAGGTGGGCTTGGGGGAGGGGGGAATCGCCCTCCCACTAATCCCCGGAAAAAATCTAGTCCGAAAATTTGGGGCTTTGTCCCCTCCCCTCTCCGACACACACACACACACACGCACACGCTCACGCACACGCACACGCACACACACAAGGCCAAAAAATTTTAACGAGGTTACTGATGACTAGTGCAATCATTATCCTAGTTACGCGCTAAAAGACCTTAGTTATTGAGGCGCAGTAATACATTATCTTATCAATATTACGCCGCCCACCAGGTGCTCCAGACAGGCAATAAATATCATGGATTACCATTTTCAGATCCAGAGATTATTCAAGATAATTGTCTAAGTAAGGCCGTTCTCTTAAAGGCAGTTAGTAGCGTCATATTAAGCGTGCTGAAATTTTAATGTGAAGCCACGGTACTGAAGCTGTTTATCATGTGAAGCCAGGATACCGAAGCTGTTTATCATGTGAAGCTACGGTACTTAAGCTGTTTATCATGTGAAGCCACGGTATTGAAGCTGTTTATCATGTGAAGCCACGGTACTGAAGCTGTTTATCATGTGAAGCCAGGATACTGAAGCTGTTTATCACGTGAAGCCACGGTACTGAAGCTGTTTATCAAGTGAAGCCACGGTATTGAAGCTGTTTATCAAGTGAAGTCACGGTACTAAAGTTGTTCATCATGTGAAGCCACGGTACTGAAGCTGTTTATCATGTGAAGTCACGGTACTGAAGCTGTTTATCAAGTGAAGCCACGGTACTGAAGCTGTTTATCAAGTGAAGCCACGGTACTGAAGTTGTTCATCATGTGAAGCCACGGTACTGAAGCTGTTTATCATGTGAAGCTACGGTACTGAAGTTGTTCATCATGTGAAGCCACGGTACTGAAGCTGTTTATCACGTGAAGCCACGGTACTGAAGCTCTATAATTACCCAGAAAGTTTAAATATAAAACTGGTACAGTTACTTAAGGGTAATAACATGGCTCAGACTTTTGAGAATTGTGGCTCTATTGAAAGGCTTTTTGAGAAATATTTAGAGCTAAACGATTATACAGTACACAGTTTAATCCGGCGTGGGAGTCTACAACAAGTTTATGGTTCAAACTTGTGCGTTTTGGGTATAATTACAAAATGACGATAACCTCAATTAATGGATTATATAAATTCCTGTCAATTTGTAGTTTCCACCAGCCACGGTTCTCGAGTTGAGTGATGTATTTTTCCGGTAGTTTAGACTATTTTAAAACACCTTTCTTCTATGACGTTTCCCTCGCAAATGACTTCAATATACCGGGGGATCCAGAAGGGCGGAGGGAGACGTCTTAGAAGAGAAGTGTTAAAATTGTCTAAACTACCAGAAAAAACACATTACTCAACTCACGAGCCGTGGATGATCGAAACTACAAATTTACCTCCATATATATGTATATAGGAACAATTACACAAACATAAAAACAAACTAAAAATGAATGACATCAGTTTTAACTTAAGCTAACTCTAACCAAACCAACTTGAGGTTAAATTTAGGAACCGTTTATCAAGTTTACAAAGAACATATAAATGAAAAAAATAGAACGAATTTCACAATACATTTATTCATATTCAAGGACTTACAGAAACACGAATACTCTGCAAATTTATCCTCACTGGGCAAGAATCTGATGCTTATTTAGTCAACATGGACCCGATCATTACGAAAATGCCTGCCTGACCTTACCAGTACAGTATCTTTTGAACACGAGAAAATTAAGGACAACTTGACAAAACTAATGGGCTATGTTCCCTGTCGATAATTATAAATGGAAGTAATGATTTTATTGTTATTGCTGTTGTTGTTATTAATATTCCCTGTCTATTATTTCTATTATTATTATTATTATTACTGTTGTTATTAGAGTAATCGATACCTTTCTACCGTAAATTTTGATCCGATATACTTACTGGTTATAACAGCTTCTTGATGGGATTGTCAATATTTTTGTTGTCTTTCCTGAGATGCGACTTTTAACATTAAATTTGGTGAAAGATGAATATAAAATCACTTCAAGTTAGAACAAGAATCAATACAAATAATTACCTTACAAGAAAGTATGAAGAGAACACTTGATAAAAAAGCAATAATAAGGAGATCAATATAAGCTCAGATACCAATAGAACAAGTTAGCAAAAATTTATGAAAAGTGAATGACAAAAATTATATCCGTTTTCAAAATTACAAAAAGGAATAACGAATGTAGAGACGATTGTACTTATAAAAAGGTTGGAAAAACATGAAATCTGTCAAGCGGTCATTGGTGGGTTTAGGGACACACACACACACACACACACACACACACAGTCAAGGCAGCCTCGTACCGTCTCTACATGCTACGAAGACTTAGGTCACTTGGGACACCCACGCCATAGCTGAGGACCATCTACAACGCCTTTATTCTCCCCAAACTAACGTATGTGTCACCAGCCTGGTCGTCTTCTCTCAACTCCACCCAACAACGTCGGCTAGAGAAGGTACAGAAAAAGGCCTGCAGAATCATGCTCGGCGCAGAATACTCCGGCTACACCAACGCTCTCTCCACCCTGGAAATCCCATCCCTCAGTGACCTCCACCGCCAAGCACTGGAAAGGTTTGGCAGTGGACTACTGCACCACCCTCGACATCGCCACCTCCTGCCACCTGCAGCCACCCAACTCGCGCAGTCCGCCACTACAACAAAATTCAGCCTATAAGAGCCCGCACCGATAGATACAAGAACAGCACCATCCCATCTATTGTTTAAATAATAAACAACTCCTGATTTATGTACTGTACAGCCCTGTAAATGTATTCAATGCATATTATATCATTATGTCTAAATTAAATGTAAGTCTGTATATTTTCAGCCACCGGCTGCAACTCTATTAATAAACCGTTTATTATTATTATTATTATTATTATTATTACACACACACACACACACACACACACACAAAAGAAAATGTAAAACGGTTATATATTTTTTATTTTCACTCCAACTGACAGAAATCAAATATGAAATAAAGAAACCACCAATATAGAATTAATGGTATATTTAGTTTTTATTTCAAAAGGTAATTGTTTTGTGTTGTGATCTGTAGACTAAGTGTGTGTGTGTGTGTGTGTGTGTGTGTGTGTGTGTGTCAATCTCACATACACAAGCAGTCAGCCCCTCCCTCCACATATTCACAAACACATATACCTTTCCCAAGTATAGTAAGTAATGTACTTGCGGTTATAAGACGGTAACATATCTACGATTATACTAACTCTGCGTACAGTCTCTCGGCCTAAACTTGTGAGACGCTCCTTATAATCCGGTTAAGAGATTACTGCAAGTCTCTCTCTCTCTCTCTCTCTCTCTCTCTCTCTCTCTCTCTCTCTCTCTCTCTCTCTCATTATTTTGTGGTTAACTTCAGGGTTTCAGAGCTTCAGCACCTCAGGGAATCATGACCTCGGAGCTTCAACGCTTCACGAACTCAGAATATCAATATTTCAGAACCTCGGAGCTTCAGTAACAACAGTTCTGGACCTCAGAGCTTCAACAGATCAGGACTTCGGAGCTTCAGTATCAGGAAATCAGAGCTTCTAAACTTCAGGAATTCAGAATAATCAACATTTCAGGACTTCAGAGCTTCAACACCGCAGGAATTCAGAATATCAACACTTCAGAGCTTCAACACCTCAGGAACTTAGGATATCAACACTTCAGGCCGCCTAGAGCTTGAAGTCTTCAGAGGTCTTCAAGACAACAAGTTTTCTCATTGAGCTCCTCAGCGCCGCTTCCTGAATTCCTTTATCTTCGCCCAGTGAAGATAGGTTATCCCCGACTCTCTTTACCCGCCCCTGTCTAAGATTACCTTTGCATAAACTCGGAGCGTCTATCTAACTTGCCGTAGCTAGAGTGGGCGAGTCTCTCTCTCTCTGCCCGCTAGACTTAACCCAACTTTGAACGTGATTTATGCAAACTCTCTATATCGGAAACTATTATTTTAATGTTTTTTATGAGAATTATTTTTTTTTCTGTGTCTATTAAGGTGTAGGTTAATTATATGTACCATTAACCATTGTTGTGTTATGTATGGTTAAGGTGGATTAGAGTATCATTAACCATTGTTGTGTTATGTATGGTTAAGGTTGCTTAGAGTATCATTAACCATTGTTGTGTTATGTATGGTTAAGGTTGCTTAGAGTATCATTAACCATTGTTGTGTTATGTACTGTATGGTTAAGGTGGATTAGAGTATCATTAACCATTGTTGTGTTATGTACTGTATGGTTAAGGTGGATTAGAGTATCATTAACCATTGTTGTGTTATGTATGGTTAAGGTGGATTAGAGTATCATTAACCATTGTTTTGTCTATTATGGTTAAAGTTGATAGGTGGATAATTAATTATTGTTGTGGTCGATGTTGATTGATTCTTCATTAGCCCCTAAGAGGTAAAGGCAACATTTACTAATGTATATTTTGATCTTATAAAATACGTACATACAGAAGTCCATTTTTTTATTGTTAAAATTTAAAAATAAAATCCGAATAAAGTTATTTTAACGATGAAAGAGAATTAATTAATGACAGTAACATATAGCTTTTAGTTAATACCTCAACCATTTAAAATAAAAAGGTTGTGGCTCTTAACTGTAAATTATGAATCAAAATGTAATGAAAATAAATGTGATGAATTCATGACGATATTTTTTTGTATTATGAATGTTCAAAATGGCCGCCGCAGGATTATCAGTTTACTGTGGATTTAAAATAGCCACCGCATAATCTTTCAACCTTCTGGAGCTTCCAAATGGCTGCCATAAGACGTTTAATATACTACAGATTAAAAATGGCAGTCATAGGACATCAAATTTACTCTGGATTCAAAATAGTCGCTGCTTAAAATTCAATTTACTGGGGATACAAAATTTCCAGGGTGAACCCGACGAAAAAACTTATAATTTTTCAAAATCAATTAAGACGTAATCTTGGAGGTGGAGAGAACTTGCCTCAGCACGACTAACTTCACAAATTACACATTTACCAAGTAATTTACCGCAATCTCCAGCCAAGGTATAATTTTTGAGGTTCTCGCTTGTTCCTGAGAGGATGTCAAAGGTCGTGTTCCACCCACCTGCAGAGGGACTCACACTGTTTATCTATGTCTCTATTTCTCTCTTTTATGTATCTATCTACTCCTCTCTCTCTCTCTCTCTCCGGGAAAAATTATGCATTTCTATCTCGCTTGCTGGGAAAACTCTCTCTCTCTCTCTCTCTCTCTCTCTCTCTCTCTCTCTCTCTCTCTCTAGTAAAGCATAATGAGGGGTCGTAGAACAAAGTTGAAGACAGTGTCGTTTACTGAAGAGAAGACATAACTCCAGGCAGGTAAAGCTCTCCTAAGAAGACCTCCTTGACAACAACTTGACTCGGGAACTGCAGATTACAGAACGTCGTCAAGGATTTGCCCTGAACAACAGGTACCCAGGGTAGGTGGGCTGAGGCTGGGGTGAAGAGATGGAGCACTACTATTGACTCGACTTGCCTAAGGGACTGGAGGAACCCAGAGTCTACGTCGAGGAATGATACAATGATCTAGATGGAGACTATTCTTGTGTATTGGCTGATGGAATTTACCGCTTCACATTACTTTTGGTGGTACAGTAATAATATATGAATAAATAAAAGAAACATAGGAAAGACACGTACAAGGACAAGAATGTACGAGGAGGGTTCTGGAAGACTATATTTTCGACGCCATCAATAGAAACTGAATATCCTTGAATCGACTCCGAATCCCATAGTAAAGAACACACTGCACAAACCTCCACTGAATCACGAATGCGACAGAGGAAGTTTGCGAAAATGTGAGTAGACGTCGTCGCCAATTCTATAATCAATGGTGATATCTGTAGTGAATAATAAATTACAGGTAAACAGACTAAAGCAGGAATGGCAGGTAAGAAACAGTGAGACAGTGACAGTATTTGTAGGAACCCAGAGAGAGAAAGGCGAGTCCTTATTTTCCTGGACAGATACAGTTGTCCACGAAAAATTATCAGACAGGGAAGGACGGGTTGCATGGGAAAGTGGAGACAACACGTCGCATCGGGGTGACGGTAAAGTCTCTTCGAACATTCAACTTTAACAACATTTTCGTGGTAAATTTTAGTTTAGCGAGGTTTTTTTTTTTTACAGTACATTTTTGGTGTAAGCTGCGTCTACCTCATAAATAAACTAAGAAAAAAAATTATGTGAAAATACAATAGCGGACTCTTAACCGCCACCTCAATGCGATGGTATCAAGTCTTCACCTACCCAGGCTACCCTACCCTTCAACTAGACCACCTACCTCCCTCCCTGACTAGTTCCCCGTGTCCACAACTGTAGATGCGGGTAGACTATAGGGGTGTGAAGGACGGAGACTCTATAATGTGGGTTTAATATGATAAGAGTTTTAACTAAGACCAACATGTTTCTCTACGCTATTGATGATTTTCCCTTTTCCATGCCTCAACTTACACCTTCCCTCCACTACCCAACCTCCACCACCTTCCCTCCACCACCTTCCACCCACCACCTTCCCTCCATCACCTTCCCTCCACCACCTTCCCTCCACCACCTTCCCTCCACTACCCAACCTCCATCACCTTCCCTCCACCACATTCCCTCCACCACATTCCTTCCACCACATTCCCTCCACCACCTTCCCTCCACCACCTTCCCTCCACTACCCAACCTCCACCACCTTCCCTCCACCACCTTCCCTCCACCACCTTCCCTCCACCACCTTCCCTCCACCACCTTCCACCCACCACCTTCCCTCCACCACCTTCCCTCCACCACCTTCCCTCCACTACCCAACCTCCACCACATTCCCTCCACCACATTCCCTCCACCACATTCCTTCCACCACATTCCCTCCACCACATTCCCTCCACCACCTTCCCTCCACTACCCAACCTCCACCACATTCCTTCCACCACCTTCCCTCCACCACATTCCCTCCACCACATTCCTTCCACCACCTTCCCTCCACCACCTTCCCTCCAGCACTCGATACACATCTCTCTGTTATGATACTCACCTGACGGGTCAACAACATGGACATCACCTACACACACACCGCCGTCAATAGAGCCTCAATACCTTCCCAACTCCCCGAGAATATCAACCTTAACCCCTCGCGTGTCTTAGCACTATCTACATCTCGGTTCACGGTGGTCCATTCATGCATCCGATACGAGTAAAATTATTAATGTCACCGGGAGACGCTGGTGAGTTTGCGTGTCAATTATGTCAACTTTTACGTGTCCTTCTGGCAACCACGGCAACGATGACAGGCTTGTGTATGTGTGTGTGTGTGTGTGGTGTGTATGTGGTGTGTATGTGCGTGTGTGGTGTGTGTGGTGTGTGTGTGCGTGTGTGTGTGTGTGTGTGTATGTGAGGTGTGTGAGGTGTAAGTGAGGTGTGTGTGTGTGTGTGTGTGTGTGTGGTGTGTGTGTGTGTGTGTGTGTGTGTGTGGTGTGTGTGTGTGTGTGAGGTGTGTGTGTGTGTGTGAGGTGTGTGTGTGTGTGCGTGTGTGAGGTGTGTGTGTGAGAGGTGTGTGTGTGAGAGGTGTGTGTGTGTGAGGTGTGTGTGTGTATGAGGTGTGTGTGTGTGTGTGAGGTGTGTGTGTGTGTGTGTGTGTGGTGTGTGTGTGTGTGAGGTGTGTGTGTGTGTGTGTGTGAGGGTGTGTGTGTGTGTGTGTGTGTGTGTGTGTGTGAGGTGTGTGTGTGTGTGTGTGTATGTATGAGGTGTGTGTGTGTGTGTGAGGTGTGTGTGTGTGTGTGTGTGTGAGGTGTGTGTGTGTGTTTGTGTGTGTGTGTAAACAATAAGAAATGTGTCCAAAGTGCATATTTTAGATCCGTCTTTCCTGAGTTAGTCACGAATGGCGGCACATGTTTGTTGAGGAAAAGGAGGGTGTTTGTGTGGGAGGATGAGGGGAAGTGTTTGTGTGGGAGGATGAGGGGAAGTGTTTGTGTGGGAGGCTGAGGAAGGAGAGAGTATTTGTGTGGGGGGAGGAAGAGGAGGAGGAGGGGGGGGGAAGGTGTTTGTGTGGGAGGAGGAGGAGAATGTGAAGGTGTTTGTGTGTGAGAAGGACGAGGGTGTTTGTGTGGGAGGAGGAAGATGGTAGGGTGTTTGTAGGGGGGAGAGGGGGGGCAGGAGGCGAGGTATTTGTATGGGAGGAGGAGGGTGTTTGTGTGGTAGGAAGTAAAAGGAGAGAAAGAGGTTGGAAGTAAAAGAGGGAAGGAGAACGAAGCAAGAAGGAAGGCATGCAGGGAGAAGGAAGCAAATAGGAAGTAAAATAGGTAAGGAGAAGGAAGGTAGTAGCACTCGGATCGAAGTTCTCAGACATGCAGGGAGACTCAACTCAACGGATTCCTTCCATTTCCCATTCAGGGTGAGGCAACTGGTACACATTACCATCGCAAATCCATAACCGACCAACCATTGCCTCAACACCACCACTACATGATATGCAACAATGTAACATAAGAGATATGGTTAGAAAGTTGCAAGTTGTAGAAAGGGACTCATCCAGTTTGTTGCAAGTTGTTAGGTTGAAGGGGTCTCGTCCAGGTCGTTGCAAGTTGTTGAAGGAGTATCATCCAGGTTGTTGCAAGTTGTTAGGTTGAAGGGGTCTCGTCCAGGTCGTTGCAAGTTGTTGAAGATTATCGTTCAGGTCGTTGAAAGTTTTTATGCGTCGAAGGGGTCTTGTCCAGGTCGTTGCAAGTTGTTACACTGAAGGGGCATCGTCCAGGTCGTTGCAAGTTGTTACACTGAAGGGGCATCGTCCAGGTCGTTGCAAGTTGTTGAAGGGGTATCGTTCAGGTCGTTGCAAGTTGTTGAAGGGGTATCGTTCAGGTCGTTGCAAGTTGTTGAAGGGGTATCGTTCAGGTCGTTGCAAGTTGTTGAAGGGGTATCGTCCAGGTCGTTGCAAGTTGTTGAAGGGGTATCGTTCAGGTCGTTGCAAGTTGTTGAAGGGGTATCGTTCAGGTCGTTGCAAGTTGTGACATTGAAGGGGTCTTGTCCAGGTAGCTTCTAAGGTCACTGAGCGTCGATCAATAAGGTTATGTTTAGAGTCTATACAACGTGTGTGTCATCATATGTAGTATTGATGCGATGTAAGTATTCATAATTGATGTACTGTTGCGTATGTCATGCTATTTGTGATCTACTGCCGATCCTTTGTGTGTTGAGGCGTCGCCTACCTGGTACTTTGAGAGGTCATTGGCATATTTCCGATAACTTAAGGCACCAGGAAAACCTCGTGATGTAGATGTGCTGTAGTGTATGTGATAATGATGGGGGTCAGGGTTATATATTCTTTACATTTGTAGCAGTAATATGATCAAGTATAGTGATACTGTGTCAAAGCTTTCACCTGGTAATGGTATAACACAGTTATCCCTTCACCCGTCAGGGAGTCTCCATTTTCTTCTACATTTTTTAGTGTTATGTTTTCCAATCGAAGATGGTATGAATTATTTCCAATAACATTACGTATAAAACTCAGCCAAAATCATCACGTGATGGTTTTTATATTATATTCTTTTATACAAAGATAATGTTGTGTATCATTGAACATTCCAGCGTTTTGGGGACATTCAGTTAGCTCTGCTTGTATCGTATGCTTGGGTCTTTTACCGTCAATAGTAATTATATATATATATATATATATATATATATATATATATATATATATATATATATATATATATATATATATTGATTATCTCAGTGTTAAAAGAAGCCGAGTCCATCACTGAGTATATGACTGTCAAGAGGGTTTTATGTGCAGGGTGAAACAATTGGCAAGTTTCTTTACGCCATTTGCCTTTGTCTCCCCGGCAGTAATTGGGGACCTGGGTATTAATCGATTTGCGGATCGTGTTCCTGGGTAATGGCTAACCAGTACAGTTGGCGAGTTGTCTGGTCTTCTTGAACTATTCCTTGACACTGGGTCAGTCAGCTCGTTAACTCACGGCGTGGTTGTTGTGTTGGCGACAGCTTCTACACCTTAAACATATTTCACGCCTAGGTGGCCCTTGGGCCGGCCATCCTCGTTACACGAGGGGCAAACATTATTATGTGTGTCTTATCATATCTAGGTTAAGGTACCACCTGTATGGCACTAACCTCCTGGGGATTACTGTACCTATATTTCCCACCAAAAACAACAACAATTAATTAAAGATAGCAGCGCCTGTCTGTCTGTCTTCTGAAGGGTAGATCAAATAAAAAATGGAAGGAGGAGGAGGGAAGATAAGGATAAGAGCAGCGGCAGATAAGACTACAAACAGACGGCAAGTTAATACACCAAGCAAAACCTTGTAAAAAAAATATGTGCCAAAAAATATCATTGTTGACTGTTTGATAATAATGACAATACACAACTGCCCGGGTACATAATATTATGTTAATGCCTCCATTGTTCAATAGCCTCATTCACAGTTAATTTTTCATTATTTATTTTTTTTTAATTACTGAAGCATAGCAGATAATTACAGTGCATAATGGTTGCCAGTGAATCATTTGTTAGGGGGGAATTTTGGTTCATTTCAAACTACGAGAAATGACATAATGGTGTGGTAGTGGGGACACACACACACACACACACACACACACACACACACGCAGAGGCTCTTGGTGTATTATAAGTGCCGTGTCTGTCTTCAACATGGATCAATGCTCTCAGGTGTGAAGTAGAAGGCTAAGGTCCTCTTTATCATTCTTAGACAAGTTTCAATCTATAGCCATTCTTCTCATCACACGACCTTCCCCCTCACACCTCCCTTCCTTCCTCGCCCTTCCCCTTCACACCTCCCTTCCTTCTTTAATCCTTCACATTACACGACCTCCCCCCTCACACCTCCCTTCCTTCCTTCCTTCCTTCCTCGCTTTTCACATCACACGACCTTCCCCCCGCACACCTCCCTCCCTCCACACACCTCCCGCCCCCCTCCACACACCTCCCTCCCTCACCCTTCACATCTCAGGACTTGTCTCTTCACTTACTCTCTTCTACCTTTCATTATCTACTTTCAATCACAGTCCCAACACGTTCCTTCATCATTACACCAACTCTTTTACTTGAGGTCGCAGCAGTAGAACTTAATCACTGTGCACCTCCTTCCTTCCTTCCTTCCTTCCTTACTTCTTTCCTTCCTGTACCTCTTGTCTATGGGACTTCCTGCCCTCTTACGCCTCTCCATTCACACACAACTAACAATTCTTTAAATGCAGGTCATACTGTAGACTAGCATCCGATTTTACAGGTAGCTTAAACACCTTCGTCTTTCTCATTTAAGGTGCACTAGAGGTAAGGTGAGCTCGAGTATTTATCATTTCTCGGTTTCAATACCCTTAACGGACGGACGGACGGGCGGACGGACGGACGGACGGACCTACACACAAGCTGTTGCGGATTCCCTCTCACATAGGCCTCAGAGAACATGACAGAGTTGATGAACTCGCCAAACACGCGTCTAACAAAGACACTTTTAAATACAATCTGGGTCTGTCAAAAAGAGCCCTAAAACTGTAATTAGGAAGGAACTTATTGATGAATTCGAAGCAAGTAGACAAGTGCAAACAGGAAATAATCGATCTATAGTTTACCATGATGAGATGTATCAAGTGAAACATGTATATGGAGCGAGTAACAAGATCACTAGATTACAAGATGTTGTTACCGCTAGATTAAGTTTAGGAAATAAGTACCTCTGGCAGTATGTTCCTCAAGCAGATGTGAACAAGACCAAATGTAAAGTGTGTGGCCAGACATATGGCCACACACTTGAACACTACGTCCTCGACTGTGTGAAGATAGAACCTTTTAGGGACAGGTCCAAGCACACTGTGTGAAATGGCACAACACTTCATCTCTAATGGCAAGACAGCCGACATATTAAGATTGTATCCACTTTTTTTGCACGTAGTAACTGTACCTGTATCAGTCACCATGTATAGAACCAAACACACAATGTGCTTGAATACCTCTCACGTAAATGTGAATAACAAAGTGTGCGGCCAGACATACTGCCTCACACTCCTGTACTCACGCAGCTGTGAATAAGTTACCCTTTATGTGCAGAACTAAACAAAGAATTTATTTTAAATACTCTGTAACATTCAGTGACATAATATCCTGACCACGGGGTACTGTTATAAACACCCTTTGTGACCTCTACTCTGTAATCCTTTTGTGCTGCCGCTCACAGGATGAGTATGGGGTGCACAATAAACTAGCCTCTGTAAGTGGCAAAATTCACATTCAATTACACACACAACATACACAACACAAACACTACACAAACATTACACATACACAAACACTACACACACACACACACTTGACACACACACACACACACACACACTTGACACACACACACACACACACACACACACACACACACACACACACACACACACACTCCAGGTAAAAGTGTTATCAACCTTAAAGTTTGGTCATAACACTTCAATGCGTCTTCCTGATATATACAATGAATTTTTCCGTTCTCGTTATTTCAGCAGTTAAATACCCAAGCCGGGGAGAGTTACACTGGCTGCAGGGAAGCTGGGGGGTGGAATAAATAGGTAAATAGTGGAATAAATAGCGCTAGTAGATTAAGGAAAAGGTAACTGGGTTAGTAAATAGATAAATAATGAAATAAATAACTAGATAGAATATGAAGGGTGAAAGTATAGTGGACGATTAAGTAAAGTATTAGTAGTAGTTAGTAGTAGTAGTTATAGTTAGTAGTAGTAGCTTCATATGCATGAGGCATGACGAGGTAAGGGATCTCACAGCAAATATGTTGAAGGAAATCTGCCGGGACGTCATGGTAGAACCGACCCTCCTTCCACTGGATGGTGAGATCTTCCAACACAGGACTTCAAACACATCTAACGAAGCCCGTGTGGACGTCAGTGCTCGAGGATTCTGGACGCGGGAACAGCGAGCTTTCTTCGACATCAGGATTTTTGATCCCATGGCCGCATGTCACCGTAACCTAGCTCTCGATGCTGCACATAGGAGGAACGAGAACGACAAGAGAAGGGCATATGGGGAGAGAATTCAAAACGTTGATCAAGGCAGCTTCACTCCTCTAGTGTTCACAACCTCTGGTGGGATGGGCCCAAGTGCAAGATGTTTCTACGCCAGACTCGCGGAGTCGACTGTCTTTCTCTCTCCTTCGGTCGGCTTTGCTCTGCCTCAGGGGAACGAGAGCTTCTGCCCCAACTCAGACAACTGCTGCAGATATTGACTATGAGGCTACAGTCACTGAATGCCGCGTAGATCTGCGGCTCAACTAATTTAACACAGATAGGATAGCTTCTTATGTATTAGGATATTTAATATTAAGGTAAATAAATGGTGGCGAAGGTGTGGCTATTGGGGGAGGCTGGAGGCCACGTTAAGTAGTAGTAAAGATATAAGAGGAGGATTAAGTACAGTAGTAGTAGTAGTAGTAGTAAGGATGCTCTTTATGACAGTCGTTCCATGGTCATGGTAGTAACAGCAAACACTCATGGTAATACATAGTTAAAGAATGAACTATAACCCATAATCCACTGCCATGATAAACACGGCATTTGATAAGAGGTCATATTATTCATGGTAGCATGGAAGAGAGAGGGATGGAAGATGAGGGGGAGAGGGAGGAAAGGAGAGGGCGATAAGAGGGAAAAAGAGAGAGGGAAGGAGGAAGGGAAGGAGGAATGAATGAAAGAAATGGAGGAATAAGGATAGAAAGAAAGAGGAATGGAGAGACAGGTAAAGAGAATGAAATATAATAGGAGAGAGAGAGAGAGAGAGAGAGAGAGAGAGAGAGAGAGAGAGAGAGAGAGAGAGAGAGAGAGAACACAGAACACAACTAACCATTAAGACTAATCTATGAAGTAAACACCTGTAACTTTCACCCATATTGACTCCAGCACTTGTGATAGCATTACACATATTACTCTTGCCTCCCTCACCCCTCCCCCCCTCACCCCTCCCCCCCCCCCCCGGCCTCCACATGTTGACACCAGGTAAATATTTACTTTAGTTCGTGATCCAGATTTAATTTCCAAAGTGGTACCAAAATTTCGTCACGCTTATTGTGTTTGTTCAATTATCGACGTATCCAGAATGTAATTAACCTGTTTTACCTGTGGGGTGGGAGGGGGGGGGAGGAGTGTTTTTTGTTGATGTTCTTGTTTCCTTGTTTGTTTTTGTTTGTTTGTTTGTTTTAAAGGTATTATTATGGTAAATTAGTTAAATATGTTTTATTTATTGTTTCTGGAGATGCTGTGTGTGTGTGTGGGGGGGGGGGGGGTTATTAGTAAATCTATTTCTAATTAGGTTTTAATAAAGATAATTAGAGAGATAACGTGAAAAAATTATCACTGATAGCCAAATTAAGTTTGTTATTAGTTCAGAAAGTATAAATAATTAACTAAAAAAATTAATGAAGATATCTGACAACGTTTAAGTTTACCCCCAGAGAAGATCTTACCTCCAGACACCCCAGAGATCACTTTACCTCCAGACACCCCAGACACCACCTTACCCCCAGACACCCCAAGACTCCACCTTACCCCCAGACACCCCAGAGATCACTTTCCTCCAGACACCACCTTACCCCCAGAAACCCCAAGACTCCACCTTACCCCAGACACCACCTTACCCCAGACACCACCTTACCCCAGACACCACCTTATTCCCAAACACCCCCAGACACCCCAAGACTCCACCTTACCTCCAGACACCCCAGAGATCACCTTATCCCAGACACCACCTTACTCCCAAACACCCCCAGACACCCCAGGGATCACCTTACCCCAAACACCACCACCTTACCCCCAAACACCACCACCTTACCCCCAAACACACCCAAGAGAAATTTCTAAAAATAATTACTACCCAATCATTAACGTTCTTAAGAATATCAGTAAAACTTAATATACCAAAAGAATAAAGAAAAGAAAAACAAATTACAAAATCCATCTACTGTAACGTTAATAAAACCCCATAAAACAATATTAATTAACACCTTTACCATTCATTAACCATTATACAAACCAGAGTAGCATTCGAGTGTCATCTAATTAAAAAAAAAAATATAGTAACCCATAATTTCAACTTGATTTATGTGACTAAATTAATAATCAAATGGAAGAGAAATATGATTGAAAGGTTTATATACCAGTGGTCTTTTTTTTTTTTCTTCTTCCTAAGTGTATTTTATAATCTGTAGTCGATCGTAATAACATCTATGAGGGATTTTGGAAGGATTGAAGGAATTTTATTATGAGTCGTTCTTGGATATAGTTTGGTAATATTATTGGAGGGATTTGGTCCAACTGAATGTTTCCCGATAGAGGTACAAATTTTTATCCTAGTTTCCATTTTCATTTATTTCTATTATTATTATTATTTATTTGTTCGCTGTATCTTTATTTTATTTTATGTTAGTATTTCTCTATTTATCAGGATTTGTTTTTGTTTTTCCTAATTATTTTTTTATTTTGTTTTATTTCTCATCTCTGTTTGTTGATTTTATTGTTTATATATCTGTTTATTTTTTATTTTTATTGTTTATTCATTTCTATTATGTAAGTGCACCGAATTATGTAACGTTAGAGTAGGTTAGGTTAGGTTAATAGGAGAGAGAGAGAGAGAGAGAGAGAGAGAGAGAGAGAGAGAGAGGGGGGGGGGTAAAATTGGGTTCACTATAACGATGTATAGTGTATGTGAGTATGATGGTTATTATTATGTATAAAAAAGTGCAAAAGAGGGCATGCAAGACTATTCTCTCCCCTTCCTACTCCACATATCAAGAAGCGCTCAACACACTGACTCTCTCGGCTCTCACTGACCATCACCACGACCTCATCTGCAAATTTGGTGAAAATCTTCTGCATCATCCTCGACACCGGCTCCTACTACCACCCGAGATCCCTCGTCCGAGAATTGCTGTTCGACACCACAACCGCATCCAGCCCATACGAGCACGAACTGATCGCTATAAGAACAGCCCAGTCCCAACCATTGTAAATATTATCAGGAACTTGTAATCGACCAGTGTATTCACTCCCAGTCAATCTTACTTCTTGCACTGTCACTATGTTGAAATGCCCTGTAGTTTGAGCTTCTCCCCACCTAGTTATTATATATCATATTTGTATCACTTATGTTACTTGTATATTATTTGTAAATAAAGAGACCCATTCCCCAATTATGTAACTGTATATTTCCAGCCTTCCGCCTGCCATGCTCTTTCAATAAACCGTTAATTATTATTATTATTATTATTACACACCGCTTTCATACAGTCGGTATTGTTGAGTCCCCCCCGCCCGCCCCCGTCTCTCTCTCTCTCTCTCTCTCTCTCTGCCCAGCCATAGCCTTCACATACACCTGGTTCCTCTGACTCCCCCTTGACCCAGGTGCGATGGGCCAGTAAAGACCTGCCCCGCTTACCTGGGTGTCATCCTAGTGAGAACAATGATCTCTCTCTCTCTCTCTCTCTCTCTCTCTCTCTCCTCACTGTACCTACGTGCTTTATTTCCCCATATTTCGTCTCATAACCTAACCTAACCTTCACAATACCTAACCTAACTAAAACCTTAACCTAAACTAACCAAAACAAGATTGACTCGTTCCAAAAAAGACTCCTCTCGTTGAACAACATACATACATACATACATAGACCTACAAAGACACACACGCGCACACACACACGCACACACACGACCACAAAGACGCGTGTTGACATTGCGTTATTAAATTCAACTGTGACACGTTCCACATACGAAAAAAAAAATTTAAGAAAATTGGCTCCTATTAGTAATAAACTTATACGAGGCTCCACTTGAGGGAATTGGACACGAAGGGCATTGTCAAGGGAGAAGGAGGAGGGGGGGGGAGAGGAGGAGGTAAGGAGGAAGGAAGGAAGAAGTAAAGATGGTAGATGGTAGGGAGGGGAAGGAAGAGGAGGGAGGAAGGATGGAAGGTAAGAGGGAGGAAGGAAGGAAGGAATGAATGAAGGAAGAGAGGAAGGAAGGAAGGAGTAAGCAGGGATGGAGGAGGAGGAGGAGTAGGAAGAGGAGGAGGCGGACAGGGAGGGAAGACGGAAGGAGGAGATTTGGAGGATACGAGAGAGAAGGACGAGAAGGAAAGAGGAAGTTGGGATGGAGGGAGGAGGAAGTAGGGAGGAGCAGCAGAAGGTAGGGAGGGGAGGGAGGAGGAGGTAGGGAGGAGCAGCAGGAGGTAGGGAGGAGCAGCAGAAGGTAGGGAGGAGCAGCAGGAGGTAGGGAGGAACAGCAGGAGGTAGGGAGGCGGAAGAAGATTGTAAGTGTGTTCTAAGACTTGAGAGAGAGAGAGAGAGAGAGAGAGAGAGAGAGAGAGGAGTGGGAAGGTAGAAGAAAGAAGGAAATATGGTGGAGAGGCGAACAAGGAAGAGAAAAGTAAGGAAATAAAGAGGAAGACAAACGAATTTATAAATAGAAAGAGAGAAAGAGAGGTGGGAGAAAGGGCGTATGAAAGAGAGACAGACAGAGAAAGAAATTAACGAAAAACAAGAGGGAGAAAACAACAAAGAGAGAAAGAGAGAAAGAGAGAAAATATCGAGTTAAACATGAAAGAAAACGCAGTGAAATCAACACAAACACAACTACAGTCCAAGAAAATGTCAGCCTCGCGCGGTTGTTCCTGTCGTCCTTGGTTCAGTCCCAAGCGTTGGCCACTAGAACTCCAGAAGAGATGAGCGGATACAATTGAAACCTCAGCAGCGGGTATTTGATATGTAATGTAACCTAACCTAACCTAACCTAACCTAACCTAACTTTATTAATTTAACCACGTTCACGGGTATATCGCGTGTTTGACTTTAGGTAAGCTCATAGACATTGCGGCTTTACTATTTATATAATGTATTGTAAATTTTTATAATATATTGTAAATAAATCTCTAACTGGCTTCATTAATTCACTATCGATTTCTAAAGTCTTCGCCAGTATAGGTAAAATTATTTGGATCACCTGATAATTACACATCCTCAGCTAAATTCACCTAATGAAAATCCCTAATACTAACCTAACTTAACCAAATCCAACGCTAACTTAACCTAATGTAACGCCAACTTAACCTAACCAAATGTAACCTAATCTAATGCTAGACTAATCTAACTCTAACCTATCATAACTCAAACCTAACCTAACCTAACATAAACCTAACCTATCTTCCACCAGGTAGTATATGGGAGTTTAATGATCAGGTAAAATAAACAGTGGGTGTTCTAATCTTCAGGTGACTATACTCGTACAAACACCAAACACACATGAAACTCCCCCATAGTGTTCCTGTACAGTTATATTTTCCACCCAGTTAAAATAATCTCTTCAGTTCACATACCGACAAAGTCACCTTCAGATGGAGAGTTTCCCCCAAGTCTTCCCGGCCAATATAACCCAGTTTAAGAGACAGAGGAACTAGCGGTCACCTTTACTAAACTTAAAATTCACGAAATATCTCCGTGCTCCCCCCCCCCCCCCCCCAAAAAAAGAGTAACTGGATCCGGATACTGTTACTTTGAGGACAGTCATTTTATTACTTTTTTTATTATTGTAGACTTTGTATTTTTTTCAATCAAAATAAACTGTTTTAATAGCAATCATTAATCCCATCCCCCTTCCATCCTTCTCCTTGTTCCCTCTTCTCCCTCCCTCTTCTTTCCCCCTCCTTCTTTCTCCCTCCCCCTTCTCTCCCTCCCCACACATAAACAAACACCGTCGCACCTTTCCTGTGGTCTGGATGAGGGTGTGAGGAGGTCGTAAAGTAGTGTCTAATAATAATTAATCTCAATATTGTGTTTCATAATGTTTCTGTCACCCTTTATCTTTTTGTCGTAGTGTAAAGAGAAGTTGTTAGGTGTTTATTATACTTACAGTTAGAGGGAAAATTATGCTTACAATTCTATGAGTCGTTTTTTCTCGTAAATTAAGTAAGATGAGCTAATTAGATGCATTTTAATTCGCTCCATGCAAGTGAAAAAGTGAAAATCTAACATATGAACCTTTGAGATTCCATTACTGTGTGTGTGTGCCGTACGGTAGTTTAAACGAGCCTTAAATTACGTTCTCGAATCTGCAGTTTTAAAAGAGTAAAATTCACAAAGTTCAGAAACCCATGAATTTTGTCGGAGCATTAATAAGCCACTTTAATGTATTCTCATTTCTCCAGTTAACAGAAGAATTTACAATAGGAATTTCAGAACACTGGAGCCTAGCCTTTTGAGGTCGACGGCGGCCTGAACTAGCCAAGTCCACTGAGGATTATTTTGTAATGAGAGGGATATTGGTTGGTTGGTGTGTGTGTGTGTGTGTGTGTGTGTGTGTGTGCCGTTTAACACTTCGCCTCGTCAGGTTCTATTTGAGAGTTTAACTACGCCCGAAGAGAAACCTTATTTAAACACACATCCCTACCTGTTCCTCTCCTCTCAACACACCTTTCCCCTCGTCTCCTCCCCTCCCCTCCTCGACTCTCCTCACACACACCCTCACCAAACCCTTCCCTTCTCCTCCTCCTCCTCCTTTCCCTCCTCTACTCTCCTCGCACACCCTTACTAAACCCTTCCTTTCTTCTCCTCCTCCTCCTCCTCTGTCCCGTTCCATGATGCATACTGACCCTCTCCCCTCAAGCTAAGCCCTTTTCACCTCAATTCGTCCCAGCCTGACCACTCCTATCATCCATCATCATCCACACCCATCCCCGTCTTGAGGTGCGGTATGTTCCTCACCCAGACGTTCATCAATGGTTACAAATTCATACTTTGTATCTTTCTTTATATAGTCGTATCTATAAGCTGTGTTTAAATGTAATATTGACAAGACTCCCAACATCAAGTAAGGCAGCCACTCAGTTCCAGAATAATGCCAAGAGGCCGACACGAGAACCGCCACTACTGAAGCAGGAGTACCTCGTAAAACAGGGACTCCTCGGGTATTCCTGGTGCGTGATGGTACGACGCCTTTGTACTGGTGATGGTGACGAGCGATCCTGATGGTGGTGGTGGTGGGAGGTTATCACGTTGGTGGTGGTGGTGGTGGTGCCAAGTTATCATGTTGGAGGAAAGTGACAGGTCATTATGGTGTTGGGAGGTTATCATGTTGGTGGTGGTGGTGTCAAGTTATCATGTTGGAAAATAGTTATAGGTCTTTATGATGGTGAGAGGTAATATCACGTTAATGATAGTGAAAATTTATAATATTCATATCCTATCACTTCCCTTCAAGCCCCTCTCATCATGTCACCCTCCCTCTCCGACCCCTTACCTTCTCTCCCACTATTCTTCATTCCTTCCACTACCTTTTCATACCCTCTCACTCCCCCCCCCCCACCTTACCCTCTCACTCACCCTCCTTCCTTCCCTTTATCTTCTCACCCACCCACCCCTCCTCCCTCTCCCTCCCAGGACAATCTTCATCTCCTCTAAACTTCCCTCTTCCCCCACTCTCCTCCTCCCCACTTGTTATTCCACACATCTTCCCGCACAAGCTCCCCAACACCACCTGGCCTTTTGTCCTACGATGGATCTACCTGGGCCATCCTAAAATGTATATGCCTAAAAACGGAAAGTATTCTCGTATATACAGGAATGTATACTTACCTAATGGCCACTCCCTTAGAGATGCCATGCCGAGGGAAGAATGCCAGTGGCTTGGGTAGAAATGTATTGTATGTATATAGTTACTTGAACCATTCCGAAATACAGGTGAGGATAAAAGAACTCAGTCTAGCACAACTAAAATTAGCACAACTCAGGCTAGCACAACTCAGTCTAGCACAACTCAGTATAGCACAACTCAGTATAGCACAATTCAGACTAGCACAACTCAGTCTAGCACAACTCAGTCTAGCACAACTCAGTCTAGCACAACACAGTCTAGCACAACACAGTCTAGCAAAACTCAAACTAGGTAACACAGTCTAGTACAACTCAGACTAGCACAACTCAGTCTAACACAACTCAGTCTAGCACAACTCAGACTAGCACAACTCAGTCTAGCAAAACTCAAACTAGGTGACACAGTCTAGTACAACTCAGACTAGCAAAACTCAAACTGGGTGACACAGTCTAGCACAACTCAGTCTAGCACAACTTAGACTAGCACAACACAGACTAGCACAACTCAGTCTAGCACAACTCAGTCTAGCACAACTTAGACTAGCACAACTCAGACTAGCACAACTCAGACTAGCACAACACAGACTAGCACAACTCAGACTAGCACAACTCAGACTAGCACAACTCAGTCTAGCAAAACTCAAACTAGGTGACACAGTCTAGTACAACTCAGACTAACACAACTCAGACTAGCACAACTTAGTCTAACACAACTCAAACTAGCACAACTCAGTCTAACACAACTCAGCCTAACAGAATTCAATATAATAGACTCGAAAATCAATCTTGACAGGCCAAAATGCACTGAACCAACTGGACAGAGAAGCAATACAGTATAAGTCTTATAAAAGTAATTACACAGCGTGGGGTGGTTGTCATGTCAGCCCTCACCTGCCACTCATATTGACTGAACGCAACACCTGTCACTCAACCCCTGATAACCTGTAAAAAAAAAGAGAGGAGGGTTCTCAAGTCTGGTGCCTCTCTCTCTCTCTCTCTCTCTCTCTCTCTCTCTCTCTCTCTCTCTCTCTCTCTTTCATATACACACACATACTCGCATATACAAACATACACTCAGTTACATATATACAGTACACACGCCTACAATTATA
Organism: Homarus gammarus; assembly: GCA_958450375.1. Lineage (NCBI taxonomy): Eukaryota > Metazoa > Arthropoda > Malacostraca > Decapoda > Nephropidae > Homarus > Homarus gammarus. The sequence goes on from CAUDMG010001572.1 coordinate 5,461,018, forward strand.
TACACACATACACTCAAAAACACATATATACTCGTACATACAAACATACATTCATACACTCATACACACACACACATACATACATAAAAACACGCATAGTACTTACATAAATAACACACACACACACACACACACACACACACACACACACTCAATTCAGGTAGACAATTAGTGCTCACCCAACATAACAGCACCACACACACACCTCACACACCACGTTAATTAACTACTTTTTACCTGAGACCCACGACAACACTCACCTGTCCCCCTCTCAGCCTGCCTCACACCTTCCTCTTCCTCCTCCTCCTCCTGTCACACAACTTCCTCCTCCTCAATAGCCCCTACTTTATTCCCTGATACAATCCCTACTTTATTCCCTGATACAATCCCTACTTTATTCCCTGATACAATCCCTACTTTATTCCTTAATACAACCCCTACTTTATTCCCAAATACAATCTCTACTTTATTCCCTGATATAATCCCTACTTTATTCCCTGATACAATCCCTACTTTATTCCCTGATACAATCCCTACTTTATTCCCTGATACAATCCCTACTTTATTCCTTAATACAATCCCTACTTTATTCCCAAATACAATCTCTACTTTATTCCCTGATACAATTCCTAATTTATTCCCTGATGCATTCCCTACTTTATCCCTTAATACAATCCCTACTTTATTCCGATACAATCCCTACTTTATTCCCTAATGCAATCTCTGCTTTATTTCCTAATGCAATCTCTACTTTATTCCCTGATTTAATGTCTACTTTTTTCCCTGATTTAATGTCTACTTTATTCCCTGATATAATGTCTACTTTATTCCCTGATAAAATGTCCACTTTATTCCCTGATATAATGTCTACTTTATTCCGGTAATAACAAATAGGCTACACTTATATTTGCGTCAATGTTTGGCTGGAAAAAGATTTCACGAATTTGAAACTCCATTTTTTTATACAACCAAAAAAAATTTACAACAGCAAATTTCCATAACCCATTAATAAAAAACTGAAGAGAAAAATTAAGCCGGATATATATATTTTAATGGAAATAATTATAGTATTGATTATTGGTATATGATTCAGAGGAACATGTGCAATAGTATGTCAACGTCATATAATTATTTATTATCGTTCACTGGTAATCAACTCCCGGATGATTAATTATTATGAAATACAACTAATTCATTGATCTGCATAATTTCAGGTAGTACATGGCTAAATTTACAGGTGAAACGCAAGGTAGATTGGGCCGCGTCAAGGTGTCCCCAAAAAAGTCTGTATTTATAACCAGAATTTTATTATTTACGGTGTTTAAGGACATTATAATCTAGTATGAGTAAATGTTTAGGATATCCTCCCTCTCTCACCCCACACTCCCTCCCTCCCTCCCTCGCACTCTCCCTCCCTCCCTCCCTCCCTCACTCTCTCGCCCCACACTCTCTCCCTCTCTCACCCCACACTCCCTCCCTCCCTCGCACTCTCTCTCCCTCTCTCACCCCACACTCCCTCCCTCCCTCACACTCTCCCTCCCTCCCTCCCTCTCTCACCCCACACTCCCTCCCTCCCTCGCACTCTCCCTCCCTCCCTCACTCTCTCACCCCACACTCCCTCCCTCTCTCACCCCACACTCCCTCCCTCCCTCACTCTCTCACCCCACACTCCCTCCCTCCCTCCTTCGCACACTCCCTCCCTCCCTCCCTCACTCTCTCACCCCACACTCCCTCTCTCCCTCCCTCTCTCACCCCACACTCCCTCCCTCCCTCACTCTCTCACCCCACACTCCCTCCCTCACTCTGGATATTGCCGCTCTCACTCACACCTGATGGGATGCAAATGCGGAGAGAAGCGCCATGAAAGCACAATAGAGAGTTTTTTTCCCTCTCTTCTACATCTTTCCAACGTGTATTCACTAAGAGGCTCTCATCTCCTCCTTCTCTCTCATTAAACCTCTCACTCATTTATCACACTTCCTTCTTTGTTATTTTTCTTTTGTTATTATTCTTTAGTTTTCTGGCGGCTTTTCTTATATTTTAATTTTTTCGTTTTTTTTTTTAAGTTGGTTTTCGTCTTTTTTCTTCTTCTTTTTCAAGCAATTTCTTCTTCTTCTTATTCTTATTCTTATCCTTATTATTATTATTATTATTATTATTATTATTATTATTATTTTTCTTCTCTTCTTCTTCTTTGTGTGTTTCTCATTTCTTCTTCAACATTTCTTTTTCTTGTTTTTATTTCTCCTTTCATCATCACATATCTCTCTTCCTTGTCTTGCCTAAGATATTAATCACCTTCTTAAATCCTCTCTTTCTCCTTATTATTGTCTAATCTTTATCTATCGTACCTTTATCTTCTTCTCTTTGAATTTCCTTTGACTGTGTTTCTTTCCCCTCTTATCTATTATCATTATCTTATCTCCTCCATCTCCCCTATCCTCCCCCATGGTGCCTCTAAATAACAATTGGATATAACAACTTCATATGTCCGCCAGCACCGATCAGTTTACAGGGAGCTTGAGCAAGAAGCCCCAGAGAACTGCTAGTTGTCACGACCCAAACTCGCGTACACAGTGATTTCCTGAAGATTAGACACCCCAGTTTATTTCACCTGATAATTAAAAACATTCTAATGCCAACTTAACTTAATCCAGCCTAAACTAACCTAACTCCCCCAGGTACCGTAAGGGTGTTTCATCGTAAGTTAAATAAACTGGGGTGACTATCTCCAGGTTATCCCGTGTGGGTACAGAGTCACTTAAGAATGCCACAGAAGTCTGGATAGAAGTTTTATAAACGTATAGAGGAGGAACCATTGTATTTCAGTTAGTGCAGGACCAATGTGTGTTAGGTAAATACAGTAGTGATCAATGTATGCTAACTAAATGCAGTAGTGATTAATGTATGTTAGTTAAATACAGTAGTTGACAATGTATGATAAAGAAATACAATGGTCACTTATATATGCAAACACCATATTGAGATCATCAATTTACTTAAAAGGAAAAAAAAATATTAAAACTCGAGGCGGGAGATTGACTCTGGCAACAAACGGGGAAGGCGTCTGGCCCAGGATGTTCCTCTTGTCTGCATAATGACTTTTAAAGTTTCGTCTTAAAATTCCTGCAAGAGAAAGGAATTCCGAAAGTAATTTATTTTGCCTGAAGCACGAGAGAACATGTATCATAGCCGCCATTGTAGCTCAGCTTGTATTAATATTTGTCTTAACTTCTCATTATGCCAAGATTTCATTGGAGTTTCCCGGATGGTTCAGGTTCTCACGTTTATGAGAATGTAATTATTTAAGTTCCCCCCACAATGATTTTTTCCATTTTCTTTTTCTAATTTCCCTTTTTCTTTTTTTTTTTTACACATTTCCATTTTCTTCATTATGGTATCTGGAACGTATGTAGGTAATACTTTATCATTCTTACTCACATAAACTTACATATTTTAAGAATTCTTGCATAGACGAAAAGTTGTTTCTCCCGGGCCCCCCTCTGCTCCTCTCTCCGAAAGCATCCAGTAATATACTCTACCGTTGTTGCTCACCTAAACTACCTATTCTAGAGACTTATAGCGAAAAAAAAAACAGTTGTTCCTCACCCAAACAAAAGTCCACAGACACACAGGTACAATAATTTATGTATTTTTATTTTTTTCCGTGGGTTAAGTTAGGTTAGGTCAAATTTGCACTCGGGTAGTCAATCTTATGGTGAAATGAGCTGGGGGGCTATTCTTCAGGTGATTCAAAACAACTAAAAATGGGTTAAAATCGTCGACCATTCTGATACCTATAATAGACACAATCGCCAGGTGCATTGATGACCTCCTGAGAAATGTTAAATTATAAGTTTGTCTACAACTGGATTGTGACTTGGGCTTACAACAGTTATAGGCCTATAATATCATTTGGATTTACGGGATAGGATTATACGCCTATGCCAACTATGCTATCTACGACTGGTTATAATGTCTTCCATACATCCACTATCATAGTTAATGTTACGTCCCAGATACACAACATTTTCCACTTGTTAAGTTCCCTGTTGCCAACCATAATCTGTATTTTAGGTTTTATCTCCAATTTGTAAACAACCATTACTTTCGTCTTCACAGCATTAACTCTTAACCCATATTCCTCACCTTTTTCCACTAATCTGTTAACCAGTTTTTATAACGCCTCTTCACTGTCCATAAGAGAAGTATCATCTACATAGCGTTTATTTGATATTACTTTACCATTAACTTTTAGTCCTTCATCGTCACTTATAACTTCTCCTATCAAGAATTCTGAATATATATTATACAGTGTTGGAGATAGAACACAGCCTTGTCTTACTCCCTGTCTAACTGTGAACCAATTAGTTAGTTCATTATTTACTAACACTGCAGCCTCCTGTTACCAGTAAAGATTCTTTTAGAATTCTAATATCTCCTTCATTAATGCCTATTTTTCATAACATCTATAAGTTTATTGTGCTTTACCTTATCAAAAGCTTTTATCAAAACCAACAAAACAGATATGTAAATTTCTTTGGACCTCTAAAGCGCTGTCACTCCAAATTCTCAAACCAAATATAGCTTCTCTAGTTCCTTTATCTATTCTAAATCCATTTTGCCCTTCAGATAACTCACTGTGTATTCTAGATTTTATTCTACCTAAAACAAAGTTGAACAAAACTTTACAGACATGACCTATTAAGGCAAGTGTTCTAAACCGGGTACACTCTGAAGCTACTGGCTGTTTAGGTAATAACACAAATACTTTTTTTTAAATCACTGGGTTCGGTTCTCCTTTGAAGTACATATAATTACATAACAGGTGTCCCGTTAATTACAAACAGGTGAGTGTAATAACAGGAGTGTCTTTAATAATCAACAAATGTTTTTACTAACAACTACCTCGCTAGCCATAAATTACTAACGAGATGCCATAAAAACACAAGTGATACAAAGTGAACGTAAAAACATCACTTACCATTTACTTTAATGATTTATATCACAATTTAGTCCACCTTCCCTCTCTCACTGTCTTTCTTTTTTTTATTTCTATATCTACCAGTCTCTCCTTCTCTCTCTTGATCAATAATCCGAGTTCTCTTTCTCTCTCTATCTACTTGTACCTTTCTAGCGTCATCAAAATTTCCCCATCCCTATATTTCTCTCTCTGTTTAGTTCTCTCCCTCCCACTCCCTCCCTCCCACTCCCACTCCCTCCCTCTCCCACTCCCTCCCTCTCTCTCTACCTATCTAACTCTTTCTCTCAATCTCGTTCTCGCCAGACGTCACATAAATACACACGTAAAGAACCTGGCAGTGTATTTCCCGGTTGAGCGCCTCAGGTGAGCGTGGTTGACACACCCACCAAGTTTATTCTCCAGCTTGTCCGATTCCTCCCTATTTATTCTGCCATCTGGGTAGAGCGAGGAGTTCACGGAGAAGAAACTGCATATTGTGGCGTGTGGAGAGAGAGGATCATTTGCGTGTGTGTGTGTGTGTGTAGTGTGCGTGTGTCTGTGTGTGTGTGTGTGTGTAGTGTGCGTGTGTGTGTGTAGGGGGTCGCATATGGTAACAGACTAAACAAACGTGAAGAAATGAAAGAATCAAATAAAAGAAACATTACATGAAAATATAGACAGACATCCAGGCAGCAAATGTATACCGTACAGTTTCCTTTACAATACAAAACACTGGACGACACGCTTTCATAATTTATTCTCCAGTTCATCGTCCTTTGTCGGTTTACCTACTACAGATATTCATATACACAATTTATGTATGTATAAAGTACATGCAGGAATAAAATTAAATTACTAGTCATTCTGATATTCTGGCGGTTGTCTGGACGTAGTAGAGAATGTACCACCCGTTCCGAAACTAGTCGACTAACACTGCTCACAGCATACTGAACCACATCGACCTATGGGTGACGATATTTTTCTTTTTTGGCGGGGGGAGGCAGAAAGACAACCAGTCGATGGTAATTTGTGATGTGAAGCTGGGGTGATGATGGGGGTGTGTGATGTGAAGCTGGGGTGATGATGGGGGGTGTGTGATGTGAAGCTGGGGTGATGATGGGGGTGTGTGATGTGAAGCTGGGGTGATGATGGGGGTGTGTGATGTGAAGCTGGGGTGATGATGGGGATGTGTGATGTGAAGCTGGGGTGATGAGGGGGGTGTGTGATGTGAAGCTGGGGTGATGATGGGGGGTGTGTGATGTGAAGCTGGGGTGATGATGGGGGTGTGTGATGTGAAGCTGGGGTGATGATGGGGGGTGTGTGATGTGAAGCTGGGGTGATGAATTAATATTGTATAATGCTGGGGGAGGGTCATCATTTACGTAGAGAAAGAATACTGTAGAACACAACTGATAAGACAAATTAAAAAATCAAAACTATAAAATTAATACAGTGAATAAATACAATATACAATCTCTCAGCTAAAAGTCAAACAGGACTCAAACAAAAATATTACCCACTTATTAACCTTATAAACACAGTTCAAAGTAAACAAATAAATATTATAACGAGCAAAAAAGTTTATAGAAAAAAATTTTTAACATTATATATATATATTTTCAGTACGGTGCATGAAATTACTTTGTGTAGTGAAATTTTACACGAGTTTGACCAAAAAAAATATATTAATTAATTAGTATAACTATTCCTGTCTGAGAGAGTGAATGTCAGGTCACCTATTAATTATGTATTCTCAGGAAGAGGAATAGTTTAGACCACCAGGATAATTATGAGCTCAGGTGAAACTTAGGTACCTCAGCTCAATTCACCTTATGATTAATTATCCAACGCTAACCTAACGGGCATCTACTAGTAATTATATGGACGGGCATCTACTAGTAATTATATAGACGGGCATCTGCCAGTAATTATATGGTCGGGCAACTACTAGTAATTATATGGACGGCCATCTACTAGTAATTACTTGGACGGCCATCTACTAGTAATTATACGGACAGACATCTACTAGTAATTAAACGGTAAACAAACAACGAACACAAATGCAAAAATTTTTAACAAATGCATCAGTTAAACAAGAATAATAACAACTGTACAAAGAACACGTAAAGAATATTAGATAAACGATGAAGAATATGGATTGTCAATATTTACATCATTACGTAAAACAGTTAAGAAAATCCTCAAGTCACCATTTTAAATCCTTTACATTTTTTTTTTAAGAATTAACATTTCTTTAATAGATTGGAAATAATATATATGTTAAGAAATGAAAGAAAACATAAACATGACAATAAATGAAAAATCAACAAGTCAAAAAAATTAAAATAAATATAATTCCACCAACAATAAAAATATAGGCTCAATAAATAAATAAAAATACATTAAAAATCGACTTACAAAGAATAAAAAAAAACTTCATTAAAGGAATTAATTAAAGAAAACAGTTAAGTATCTCAAATTTTAGATTAAAAAACGTTTCACATCTCAAGAACTATGACAAAAAAGGCGGGAACATTTCAAGGCTCACGTTACGTCATATCATCAACACGTGAAGGATTACAATTAATTAATTCCAAAGTTGAGACAAAACTAATTAAGAATTCAACAGAAGTACCACGAAAGGCCTCAGCAGGTCTCAGCAACCAGCAACAAAAAGGGTAGGTCACAGTACCCAGCAACACCATTGGGAGGTCTCAGTACCCAGCAACACAAAGGAGAGGTCTCAGCACCCAGTAACACGGGGGGGGGGGGGAGGTCTCAGCACCCAATAACACGGGAGGGAGGTCTCAGCACCCAGTAACACGAGGGGAAGGTCTCAGCACCCAGAAACACCAGGGGAAGGTCTCAGCACCAAGCAACTCCAGGAGAACATCTCAGCACCCAGCAAACCAGGGGTACGTTGCAGCACCCAGCAACACCAAGAGCAGGTCTCAGCACCCAGCAACACCAAGAGCAGGTCTCAGCACCCAGCAACGCCAGGGGGAGGTCTCAGCACCCAACAACACCAGGGGTACGTCTTAAAACCCAGCAACACCTGGGGCAGGTCTAAGCACCCAGCAGCACTTGGGGGACGTCTCAGCACCCAGCAAAACGGAAGGATGCTCTCAGCACCCAGAAACACTAGAGGTACGTCTCAGCACCCAGCAACACCAAGAGCAGGTCAACATCAAGCACCACCAGGGATACGTCTCAGGACCCAACAGCACAAGGGGACGTCTCAGCACCCAGCAACACCAGGGTTACGTCTCAGCATCCGGCAACACCAGGAGGACCTCTCAGCACCCAGCTACACCAGGTAGAGATCTCAGCACCCAAAAACAGTAGGTGGAGGTCTCAGCACCCAGCAACACCGGGGGTAATGGTCTCAGCACCCAGCAACACCAGGGGGAGATCTGAGCATCCAGTAACACCAGGAGGAGGTCTCAGCACCCAGCGACAACAGGAGGAGGTCTCAGCACCAGGGAAGACCATGGATACGTCTCAGCACCCAGGATCACCAGCGGTGCGTATCAGCACCAAGCAACACGAGGGGAAGGTCTCAGCTCCCAGCAACACCAGGGGGAATGTTCTCAGCTACCATCAACACAAGAGGGAGGTCTCAGCACCTAGCAACAACAGGGCTGGTCTCGGCACCCAGCAACACCAGGGGCAGGTCTCAGCACCCAGAACACAAGGGAGGAGTCTCAGCACCAGGCAACACCAGGGGAAATCTCAGCACCCAGCAACATCATGGGCAGGTCTCAGAACTCAGCAGCACTAGGGGGACGTCTCAGCACCCAGCAACACGAAAGGGAGCTCTCAGCACCCAGCAACACCAAGGGTTGTATCAGCAAGCAACAACACCAGGGTTACGTCTCTGCACCTAGCACCACCAGGGTTACATCTCAGCACCTAGCAACTACAGGGGAAGGTCTTAGCACCCAGCAACACCAGGGGGACCTCTCAGCACCCGGGAACACCAGGTAGAGGTCTCAGTACCTAACAGTAGGTAGAGATCTCAGCACCCAGCAACACCAAGGGGACCTCTCAACACCCAGCAACACCAAGAGTAGGTCTCAGCACCCAGCAGCACCAGGGGAGGTCTCAGCACCCAACAACACCAGGGGCAGGTCTAAGCACCCAGCAGCACTTGGGGGACGTCTCAGCACCCAGTAAAACGAAAGGGTGCTCTCAGCACCCAGAAACACTAGAGGTACGTCTCAGCACCCAGAAACACCAAGAGCAGGTCAACACCCAGCAACACCAGGGGAGGTCTCAGCACCCAGCAACACCAGGAGTCCGTCTCAGTACCCAGCAGCACCAGGGATACGTCTCAGCACCCAGCAACTACAGGGGAAGGTCTTAGCACCCAACAATACCAGGTGGACCTCTCAGCACCCAGGAACACCAAGTAGAGGTCTCAGCACCCAACAACAGTAGGTAGAGATCTCAGCACCCAGCAACACCAGGGGGACCTCTCAGCACCCAGCAACACCAGGGAAAGGTCTCAGCACCCAGGAGCACCAGGGGGATGGTCTCAGAGTCCCAGCAACACCAGAGAAAGGTCTCAGCACCCAGCAACATCAGGAAAAGGTCTCAACACCCAGCAACACTCAGGGGAAGGTCTCAGCACCCAGCAACACCAGAGGTACGTCTCAGCACCCAGCAACATCAGGGGTACGTCTCAGCACCCAGGAACACCAAGGGTACGATCGGCACCCAGCAAAACCAGGGGAGGTCTCAGCACCATGGAACACCAGGGGAGGTCTCAGCACCATGGAACACCAGGGGAGGTCTCAGCACCATGGAACACCAGGGAAGGTCTCAGCACCTAGCAACACCAGGGGGAGGTCTCAGCACCATGGAACACCAGGGGAGGTCTCGGCACCATGGAACACCAGGGGAGGTCTCGGCACCATGGAACACTAGGGGAGGTCTCAGCACCATGGAACACCAAGGGAGGTCTCGGCACCATGAAACACCAGGGGAGGTCTCGGCACTTAGCAACGCCAGGGGTATATCTCAGCACCCAGCAACACCAGGTGTATATCTCAGCACCCAGCAACACCAGAGGGAGGTCTCAGCACCCAGCAACACCAGGGTTACGTCTCTTCACCTCGCAACACCAGAGAGAGGTCTCAGCACCCAGCAACAACAGGGGTATATCTCAGCACCCAGCAACACCAGGTGTATATCTCAGAACCCAACAAGACCAGGGGAAGGCCTCAGCACCCAGCAACACCGAGGCGTAGTACCAACACCCAGTATCACGGGGGAGGGGGGTGGAGGGGGGTAAGAAACTCAGCCTTGTGACCTACATTCACACAAGGGATTCAGTTCAGTTAAAACTTTCTTTAATAAGCAAAATTTTAAAAGTTGACAATATGGTCATAAATGTCTTGGCCTTCTACCGTCATAATGTTTAAACAATTTCATGTATAAGACTTCTAAAACTTAACTTGTATCTCGTTTAATGGCTGACAGTTGACGCACCTTCATGTATAGCAACACAAACACTCATTATTGTTGGTAATTCAGGATAATACTATGACTCCCTGCAGGTAGAGAGGCCGTGAGGCGATGGGTGTCCGTGCTGTAGTGGCCGACACACACACGCCCTCACCACCGCCTCTCCTACTCTCCGTCCATTATAGTGTAGCAGGTGATGCCTCTACCAGCCATGGCGAGGACATGAGTGGAACACACCTGGAAACTCTACCAATAGGAAACTGATGGGTTTGTGTAATGCTGTTATTATTGGCTCTGTCTGAGGAACAAGATAATTTTCCAGAGTACATTAACGTATAGTACATGAATAAACAGCTTTGTGACGAAATAATTAGAAGACGTGTTGCACTGTTGCATGGCCTATTGCTTATTTTATCACTCGAGCGTATAATAGCCTCAGTCGTTCCAAGTAACTATACAAAACATTTATTTGTTTTTTAATAACATGTAGGAAAATGCTACACATGGTGTTGGTGATGACTGATCAGTAACCAAGGTGACTCATGCACCAACTCTAAACTTAAAACTAATTATAAACAGAAAGCATGGCAGAACTTTATTAATTTTCTAAACTTGTCTCGTGTAGAAATATTACTTAGCGAATACAGCAGTGTTTAACGACATAAGCAGGTGTAGCATCTAAATACTGTACTTAAAATAAAAACTATCCCTCTTGACCGTGTAACAATGTCTGTTTAAAAGAATCTTGACAACTGAAAATATCTAAAACAACAATGAAAGTGAGTCCCAGAAGCTGTGTGTATACAGCAACTTTCTGTGGACAGTGAGATAGTGTGGCCGACACTGCACTCGATAGCCTTCATTACCCCAACTGTAGAGTTAGGTCCTCACTCACCAGTGGGTGAACCAGGGGTGTCCCGAGCACGACCCAGCGACCTTTACATTAGGACAGCGGACAGAAACGTTCAGTGTTCAACTTAGGCGAATTTCATATACAGGACAAAGAAAACAATGCATCAGACCTACATTAAAGTGTTGACTTGTACACGTGACGTCACTTGTAGCTTTGATATGACACACTCATGAACAATGTCTGATTGATAAGGTTAAAAATATAATAATGTTTAAAACACATCAGTTCACCTCAACCAACGCATCAAGGATCATCATGCAACAGCCTCGTTTGCTCTAGTTTATGCAAGTATCTGTATACACACACACACACACACACGCACACACACAACAGGGGGTCAACTCTGTATCACGTAAGTTTGAGGTTGGGGAGAATTCGGACGTTCAGACACCCAATTTATGCATGCGAATATTACGCCTCCGTCCTCCAACATTACCCCCAAACACAACCAAATTACGCCCACCACCAGTCCATCACGCGCCGCTACAAACACAACTCACACAAAGAAAATACATAAAAATAATAAATGTGCGGAGGAAATTTAGAAGACCTCACTATTTGTAATGGGATCTGCAACAACCTTCATAATTTCACCTGATTATATATTTTTTTTCCTACAGTCTGAGATCGAAATATTCAGCGCCCATTTCTTCACTTTTATTATTTTCTTCTATAATTAAAAACAAAATACAAATAGCTATCATCAATATCATGTCTTTAATTTAATCTAGACAAACACGCATTACATGTTTGATAATTCAGAGGAATACATAGAACTCGTAATATATTCTATTGGTGATATACTGTATTGGAGTGAACGCTGGACGTGCTACGGGCTTAAAGGCATTTTAGTTGTTGAAGCTCAGTCATAACATTATATAACATTAACGATAATTCAACCTAGAAAGATAAATAGGATTTTTTTTAATTGCTGGAAACTAGTATAATTAGTCAACTAGTATGTGCACTTAAAGACCTTAGCTGTTGAAGCGTAGTAATATATCACAAATAAATCATGATTAAATTACCGTTCCCTGTAACCTCTACAATGTCATTACTGAAGAACCTGTATTTAGATCGCTTAATCATAAATAAATACTTGCTTAGATACGTGCGTGGTAGAATGTATCATAGTACTAGTAACACTGATGGTTCGGTTGTCGCATACGGCCCTGGGTTAAACGTTCTAATTTCCTTTTAATAAAGAGACTGGCAGTGTAAGATTACAGAATAACAGTTTACAACAAAAGCAAAGCAATCGAATTTAACCTAACCTATTGATCTTCGATTACGTTTGATGTATATTGGATAGGTTACGACCTCATGTGTCAGATGGTTATTTTGTACACAAGAGTCTGTGACAACCAGTGCTGTACAGTCGAGGGCAAGATGTTGGTCTGTAACTAGTTCTTATTAATATGTCGTATAATCTGTTATTCAAGCGATATATATATTCAGTCCGTTATTGAAGTATCAAATAGTTACAAGACAAAAATAAATTATTAAAATTACTTCTTCAGAGAGGAATTGTAATAATTGAAGCTTAGACACAACCTCATTTTCGCACGAGCATTTTCTTAATCAATTTTAAATTTAAGAGAAACAAAAGATATATAAATATAAATATAAATGTTAATAATAAAATACATGGCTATTAACTTTTTTTAAATATTTTTACAAAACTTCTGCGTTATTCAAAGGTAATACAATCCTGATCCAAGACCCAAAATAATATGAAAATGTAACAGAAATCCACTCACCTTGGAGAAACTGGTGATGGTCCTGCTGTCACGCACTATTTATCAAGTGTTGACGTTGTCCTCGTGTTTACATGAGATGCACGGACTGACGACTGGCAGGTGTTGGGTACCTCCGGCGCGGCTGGCAAGACACGACACACTACACTACTTATTCATGGCGTGAATTATGACTTGAATGCTTCAATTGTCATTTGACAGATGTTCCAAGTTTTATGTATATTTTATACGAAATGTAGCTAAATGACATAAAAATTATGAACACACGCACACGCACATACATACATACGCACACACACAGACATGTATATATTACAAAACAAATTCGTCCATCTGTCCAGTGAACCAAGAGTTAATCATTATCCTCTCACAATAAACAACTTCACTGGTGATTTTTGAAGTTTGAAAATGACAGGTTCATTAGTTTAGCTAAGTAGCGGGGAGCAGGTACAGCGCCCACCACACGTATAATAGTCATTTGACAGAGAGTACAACGAGGGACACCCCCACGCCGAGCGATGACCTCTGTCACAAGCATACACAGAGCGCACTCATTCACCTCCACACCCCACAGCGGCCGCGGCCACACTGCCTTCACTTCACCAGGCCCAGTCCACCACACACACTGATATGGTACTGTGCTGGCGCCACGAGCCTCTGAGAACTCATCATGCAATATCAACATCAAAATATTAACATTTCTCTGACACTTATGGTACAAGAGCGACTTGTCAACGGTAAACATTTACTGCTATTTTGTTGCTGAAGTCTTGGCAAGATGATACAGTACGGATCTCTGTTAAGGGTTGGCAGTTTCACAACAACTACCGGACAATTGGGTTTCTGAAATAAACAAAAAAAAGCTCAATTTGTTCTTAATAAGTTCTTTATGTTTTTGTTTATCCCATTACAGAGTTTTAGCTACTACCACTATTAAAGCCGTCTCCCGTGTCTAAGAGTAAACAATATCCACTAAGAACTTTAACTAATAGAGTAAGATTATGTACAGTCGGGGACAAAAGTTCGCTCCCCGTGGAGAAACTGAGTCACGGGAATGAATCTCCGAACTTACCCTGACTCGTGTGATGCGGTTGTGCTGTTTTATCTCATTTGGGGTCGACACTGCTTCATTTTGGGAGGGAGCGAACTTTTGACCCCGGGGTGTACTGACAACAATACATAGCGTTGTATATGTATATTATGCTGAGGTGATTGTGACATGGAGCTAGCACGAGCATAGTTCAGTGCAGTGATCCGTTCCTCCATCAACATGACAGAACCCTGAAGAGCAGAAGGCCTTTTACAGTATATTGTTTACAGTACACTAATAAACGAAAAAATTGATGATAAAGCATTAATTATTTGTCTCTTGGTATAATAATAATAATAATAATACTGTAATTGGGTAACGACTGAAGACGAGAATAAAGGTGAACTTTTAAGACTTTTTAAATATACTACTAAAGGAAAGCAGACTGACTTAGTTTAGTTTAGTTTACTTTACTTTAATTTTGATTAGTTTTAGGTTAATTCGCTGAATATTGCACAGGTAGAACAAATAACTAACCTAAATTTCAGCTCGAATTCTGTTTTATACGTTTCTATGCGTACTGTGTGTTGAAAGTTGGACGATCAGTAATAGCTTTTGGGCGATAAAATTCTGATGTGTAGTTAAGCCAACCATACCTTTATGATCACCTTTTATCTACCATTTTCGTAATCATTAAAAGATGTTTGGGGTAGAACTCCTAAAATACAGAGGAAGAACGTTTGATTAGTATTGAACTTTTGTGACCCCTTGAAGCTTGATATATAAGTAAGTTCAGCTTAGTAGGTAATACCATTAACATCACTGAATAACCAACTGAGTTATAGGGTCAGTGAATACACAGTACATGACAGATGACCTTTGTTGAGAAGAAAATATTTAGTATCAGGTAACATTTAAGTCTATTGGACGATTTTAACCCTAAACTTTTTTGTTTTTCGTATCAACAAAAGTTTAAGGTCACTGAAAATTACAAAGTGAAGAACTTTAGTTTGAAAACAGCAAATATTGAATACCAGTGAATAAATAAATAAAATTCAATGAACATTCAAACGAATTAAAAGTTTACTACCAAAATGAGTTTAAAACCAATGAACATAACTTTGTAAAGCGTAAAGAGCAACCAACACCCATCACCATCTACCAGACCCTTGTAATTCATTTCACCCACTGTCAATCTAAAAACAACAGCAAAAGATATACCGTAATTAGAAGCAACTTTACACTGATTTTATAAAGCAATAAAATGTTTACCGCCATTTACCCAGCAGGCGTCATCCATTTTGGAAGGCCTTGATATTCTATTCCGAGGGTAATGTTTATTAACTGTAGTTGTAGCCTGAATTATGTAAAAGACAAGCACATGAACCGAACAAAGGACTGGGGACTTCTCGCGTGTGTACCTACTGGATGCATGTTACAAAGTATGAAACCAATTTCCTATTATTTTTTTATATAATTATTAGTTGGTATGACTTTTATGCCAATCCTCACCAATTGATAATAATAATAATAATAATAATAATAATAATAATAATAATAATAATAATAATAATAATAATATCCCAACCCAAGAAAATGCGACTCACCTTCGTCTCACATAATTTAAAAAACAAACGAATACTAAAGTTAGACCTCATTAATGTATCCTTTTAATAACTTATGTAAAACATTACAAATTTATGTATATGATAAAGATTAAAATATATACAGAGGAAAGAAAATGAGGGAAGGAATTTTGGGTAATGACGAGAGAGAAAGGGAAGGATGAGTGAGGGAGATAATTAAAGTTTGAACCAGAGAGCTACGGCTTGACCCGGCAGTCATCAGTGACGTTAATAATGTTAAAATGTACGACCTCAGCTTGTGAATTACTTGTGCCCAGTAATATTATACATTTATTATTTACGACATTATCCATATTGGTAAAAAGCTTGAATAGGGAAAATATATCCCTCGTTCACAATTACATTTATACCAATGCATATATGTCATATTAAATGCAAGAAATTGTAAAAAAAATATCATAATACTTGTACTTTTTGTGATGATTGATGAAACATCAGTTTATTTTTTTTAGTTCCCCCTCTTTAAAACCAACGGAGCAGTTATAGGCGCCTTACAAATTTTTGAGGAGTTTCAGCTACCATGATT
This sequence comes from Homarus gammarus, assembly GCA_958450375.1. Classification (NCBI taxonomy): domain Eukaryota; kingdom Metazoa; phylum Arthropoda; class Malacostraca; order Decapoda; family Nephropidae; genus Homarus; species Homarus gammarus. The sequence goes on from CAUDMG010001572.1 coordinate 5,477,322, forward strand.
ATGAAACGCAGTTTACCGAGTCTTAGTTGGAACAAAGAACAGCCTTTTGGGGGGAGGTAAGAATTCAGAATGAGAGAATACAGATATTTAAGCCAGAATTATTAAGGGAACACCGCACTGATATCTCACGTTCATAGACAACAATATTATTTTCTTCAGATACTGATGACAGTATAACAAGCCATTAAGACCCATCAGTAGGCTGGTATTATAATGTATTACTACGCACCCGAGAGACAGTTGACCACGCAGTGAACAAAAGGCCTCATCAACGACCTCCCTTGTACACAATATACCTGAAACCACCGATTTTTCTCCTAAACTCTTTGATATTCTCCTCGTAACTTCCTTTTATCGATGCTTGACTTTCATAGCACCTCACCTTATCTTATATATACGAGGGTTGAGGGCAGTCGTGCACTTATCACCTACCTCACATTGGAAGGTTCTTAGGGACGTGCTGTTTTCCCTATCTCTCCCCAGCGTGTGTGTGTGCGCTGGTGGATACAATCTTCGATATATACTGTATATACGCACACACGGATATTCTTTAAACATTTATCTATGGATATTTACAATAGTGTATACAAATAAATATACGTCCATATAAACATTCAAATATATCCACAAATACATACGTAAAGACACACATACAGTATAAACACATACCTACATAAAAGCACACATACATAAACACAATCTACAAAATCGTACAAACAAGCACACACACATACACAAACACACATATATACTCGTACATACAAACAAACACTTTCTCAAACAAAACACACACGACATCATCCCTCCCTCCAAGGACAGTGAGAGAAAGCAAAATTTTCGACACTACTATAGCGTTCAAGTGGAAGTAAAGGAAAGGGAATAGAATATAACTAAAAATAATACGAGAAGAATGCAAAAGGTCAGAGGAGAGGAGGCAAGGGGTGAGTGTTTAGGAGGTAATAAAGAAAATGGATGTGAAGGGGGGGGGGAAGCTTCTGTTTATAGAATGGTGATGGTCAGGGTGAGAGAATGGCGATAGAGGATTTGAGTGTTAACTTTGAGAGGATTTGGGTTACGATTTTTAGTATCTTGCTAATATTATCTTACCATATATTTTCAGGAGAGGGTAAGGTTGTGATATTCCGGTCTTAAATTATAGTTTTGTTTCAATTACGCTACAGTCAACCATTTTAAGATACATACAACTTCCTTAATAAATGGAAACATAGTAAAGCTTCTAATTGTTTGACTGTAAATGAAGGAAGATTAATCGTACAAAAAAATATATCAGAATTATACTGATATCCTGCATTAACTAGATACGTTCAATTTGATGGAAGGTGTCTTATTTCACTCTGTATATTATTAGTATTATCATTATTATTATTATTATTATTATTATTATTATATAGGAGTAATACGACCGTTAATTTTCTAAAGTTTAGTCATAAGTAAAATTTAAAACAAGAGTACCTGGGTGTCATATTTCCCAACTATCTTAGTAGTAACATCACCTTTGAATGAGACAAAAGCTATTACAAGTAGTTTTAAAAAATACCTTAGTAGTACCAGAATAACAACAACAACAAACAACAACAACAACAAAAACACCAACAAAATCTATCCCTAGAGAAATTATTGTTGCTTCTCCCGCGAGCCACCACCTACGACAGTTCCTCGATAAATTATGGCTCGACTGTTTCCTTGTGGTTACTAAACAAAGTACAGGTGTGGGTCGGTCGAGTAAATTAGTCATTTACCTGTCAATGAGTTATTTTTATTATTATTAATTTCCTTCTAGCACTTCTGTACAAAGTCAAACACGCATTCCAATTTCACAAGATTAATGTCGGTATTGCTGTAATATTGTGAGTGTGATGTTAATATTAGTTGGATTTTTATTTTATTTATGGCCAGAGAATATGGTGTGGTGTGGTGTTGAGGAAGGGGAGTGGTGGTGGTGGTGGTGGTGGTATGGATGATTGTGATGGGTGATGAAGGTGGGTGATGGTGTTGGTGTTGGCGGTGCTATATCGAGCAGTGGTCCTCCCCACCGCTATATGGCAGCGAGACATGGGTCACATACAGGAGGCACCTCAAGGCACTTGAAAACTTTCACCAACGTAGTCTACAATCCATCCTCCGAGTTCGCTGGGAAGACAAGAGAACAAATGCCAGTATTCCTGCTGACACCAACTGTACTGTAGAAGCATCAAGGCTACCATTATCCATGAACAACTATGCTGGCTGGCCATGTTACCGACATGGACGACAGTAGACTGCTAAAGCAGCTACTTTACAGTCACCTTACGAATAGTAAATGTAACGCTGGCGGGCAACTGAAAAGGTATAAGGATAGTCTTAAGACAAACCTGAAATAGTGCCAAATCGACCCCTTCACCTGGGAGACGATTACTCCACACCGTAACTCTTGGAGGAGCACCACAAGAGAAGATGTCAATACTTTCGAGCTACCCCACTTGCATAACGAAGCAGACAAGCGCCAACGCCGGAAAGACGCTGCCACCGCCCCTCCCTCACTAGATGTAGCCCCCCACATGTACAACATCTGTGATCGACCCTGCCGGTTCCCGGACAAAACCCCAACGGGGTTGTCATTTGTCAACACTAACCTAACCTAACCTAAACATAAAAGTGTCTTATTTTATATTTTTTACATGAGACTGGGGTTTTGTCCGTTGGGGTTTAAGCCGGTCACCACCCTGCCGGTCCGGTATCGACCGCTTTAGTCACCTCAGAACTCGTACCATTGTATCATAGCTGGATGATCGTCATACTCGATTCCGAGTGACGGTAAAGTAGTTGTAGTATTGGTTGATAAGTAATGGTGATGTGGGTGATGATGATGATGACTGGTGGTGTTGATGGTGGAGGTTGATGGTGATAGTGGTGGGTGATGGTGATTGTTAGTGGTGTTGACGGTGATGAAAAGTGATGGTGATGTGGGTGATGATGACTGGTGGTGTTGATGGTGAAGGTTGATGGTGATAGTGGTGGGTGATGGTGATTGTTAGTGGTGTTGACGGTGATGAAAAGTGATGGTGATGTGGGTGATGATGACTGGTGGTGTTAATGGGTTGTGAGAAGCGGCCATAGTAAAAACGATCAAGTTACAAGAGATTAGAGAGAATGAATGATACTGTTACTTAGAATGGTTGATACTGTTACTTAAAATGGTTGATACTGTTACTTAGAGAGAATGGTTGATACTGTTACTTAGAATGGTTGATACTGTTACTTAGAGACAATGAATGATACTGTTACTTAGAGAGAATGGTTGATACTGTTACTTAGAGAGAATGGTTGATACTGTTACTTAGAGAGAATGGTTGATACTGTTACTTAGAATGGTTGATACTGTTACTTAGAGAGAATGGTTGATACTGTTATTTAGAGAGAATGGTTGATACTGTTACTTAAAGACAATGAGTGATACTGTTACTTTGAGGAAATGAATGACACTGTTACTTAAAGACAATGAATGATACTGTTACTTAGAGAGAATGGTTGATACTGTTACTTAGAATGGTTGATACTGTTACTTAGAGAGAATGGTTGATACTGTTACTTAGAATGGTTGATACTGTTACTTAGAGACAATGAATGATACTGTTACTTAGAGAGAATGGTTGATACTGTTACTTAGAGAGAATGGTTGATACTGTTACTTAGAGAGAATGGTTGATACTGTTACTTAGAATGGTTGATACTGTTACTTAGAGAGAATGGTTGATACTGTTATTTAGAGAGAATGGTTGATACTGTTACTTAAAGACAATGAGTGATACTGTTACTTTGAGGAAATGAATGACACTGTTACTTAAAGACAATGAATGATACTGTTACTTTGAGGGAATGAATGACACTGTTACTTAAAGACAATGAATGACACTGTTACTTAGAGAGAATGGTTGATACTGTTACTTAGAGGGAATGAATGACACTGTTACTTAAAGACAATGAATGATACTGTTACTTAAAGACAATGAGTGATACTGTTTCTTAGAGAGAATGGTTGATACTGTTACTTAAGGACAATGAATGATACTGTTACTTAGAGAGAATGGTTGATACTGTTACTTAAGGACAATGAATGATACTGTTACTTAGAGAGAATGGTTGATACTGTTACTTAAATACAATGAATGATACTGTTACTTAAAGACAATGAATGATACTGTTACTTTAGGACAATGAATGATACTGTTATTTAGAGAGAATGGTTGATACTGTTACTTAGAGACAATGAATGATACTGTTACTTAAAGACAATGAATAACTACAAATGAATGTAAAATCTGCACCATACGTATTTGTTGCTGTCGTGTGCAGAAAGTTAACTCACGGATCACCTGTATATTATCCCTAGGTTAGGTTAGATTAGGTTAGGATAGGTGAGGTTAGGTTAGGTTAGGATAGGTTAGGTGAGGTTAGGTTAGTTTAGGGTAACTTAGGATAAGATAAGGTAGATTAGGTTAAGTTAGCGGTAGGTTAGGTTTGAATAAGTTAGGTTAGTTTAGCGTTAGATTAAGATAAGTTAGGTAAGGTTAGGTTAGCGAATTAACTTAATCTATGTACTTAAATAACTTAAATACACGGGTAGGTGAAGAACATTAACAGATATAAAACAAGACACCTCGTGACCCGGAACGTGCTGTGGATTACACCCGTGTTGCATTAAACAGAATACGTCTGAAAGTTAAAAAAAAATATTGCATGAAATATATAAGTTACATTTACAGGCTAAAAATATAGTTTTATGACACATTTAAATAAAATATTACATGTTTCATTTAAGTTTATCTAGATATTTTTGGCATTTTGTTCCAAATTCTGTCAATATTTTCTTTAATATAGATAATAGTGTAATATTAATAGACTGTTAGTGAATTGCAAAGACTTGAATGTCAGTAAATAAAGGAACCAATTCAATTTTATGACAAAAAATTATTTGGTTTAATTCACCTGAAATAGACACAGAATTCTCAGTTAGAATTGAATTTTGGATTAACAGAAAATGGTATCATCTGAAGATTAGACACCCTAGCTTATTTCACATGAAGATTGACCTCATATAACAGAACTTAATCTAACTTAACCTAATCTACCTTAACTTTATCCAACCCTAACTGATCTTAATCTAACCCTAACCTAATCTAACCCTAACGTTAACCTAACCTAACCTAGTCCCCCTCAGGCAGCGTTAAGGCGTTTAATCTTCAGTTAATCCTGGAAAATATGTCTCATACTATGACGCCAGCACGAGCAGTCAGCAATGTCGTTCCTCTTCGCCCCTTAGACGGACGTTCGCCGGACATCTGCTAGCAGTGGCATTGTCTGGTGGTTTTAGCATGACACCACCATCGTAACCATAGCAACACTACCATGACCATCACCACCACTCCGTAACCATAGCAACACTACCATAACCATCACCACCACTCCGTAACCATAGCAACACTACCATAACCATCACCACCACTCCGTAACCATAGCAACACTACCATAACCATCACCACCACTCCGTAGCCATAGGAACACTACCATGATCACCACCATCGTAAAAATTCATAAGTCACTGGCTTAGCTTATCGCACGTCTTAAAATGGAAAGTTGATGTTATAATGTATTCACTATAGGGGTCGTCACCTGAAGATTAGTCACTCCCAGCTTACTTCACCTGAGGATTAATCACCCTAACGCTACCTGGGGGGGGATTAGGTCATGTTATGTTATGTTAAGCTAGGTTAGCGTTAGGGTAGCGTTAGGGTTATGTTAGATTAGATTAAAATAGGTAGGTTAAGTTACGTTAGGTCAGGTCAGGTCAGGTTAGGTTATAGTAGTCAATCTTACAGTACAATGACCTAGGAAGAGCTAATCTCCAGGTAATCCCTCTGCACTTAAGTAAGGTATTTTAACGCGTAATCTAGATTAATACACGAGTAATTTACAATTTAAACTTTTACAGAGAGTCGTATCTGTAGCTAAAACGTTTGTATGAGCCCATGTAAATCAAACGTTGGAATAATTATCTGTACTGTAAATCAAACGTCTGTATAAATCTCTTGTAAAATCAGTGTGTGTCTGTAAACAGTAAGTAAAAGTTTGTGTTCTCATTAACATATGTAAACAAACCCTGGAAAAATCGGATCACCTGAATATTAGGCACCCCAGTTTATTTCACCTGGGTATAAATCACTCTAGCGCTACCTGGAGTGGTTGGGTTAGATTAGGTTGGATTAGATTAGGTTACGATAATGCCATAGTGTTTACTCAACAAGTGAAATACTGTAAACTAGGGCGTCTAATCTTCACCTAAAACCTACAAATTAAATGATCAGAATTACATGACAAAAACCAAAGGTAAATGTTTCTTTTACCCACACTGTAAATAACATCTTGACTCGTGTGTTTTTTGTCATCTCTGTGTTTCCTTTACCCATCAAGACAGGAGAGCTGAGTACTGTACCCCGCCTAGTAATAACATATCACATCAACACTGCATAAAAACACTTCTCATCCCGGACACACGCCCCTCCCTCCCTCCCTCCACGCTGTTATCTGTTATGTACTGATGGATATAATAACCGACCTTAACCGTATGCAAATGACCCCTCGTTTAATTCAGTAACTACCTGGCATAAATTGTCTCGATAAACACGGGGAGGCATTATGGAACGACGTGCCCAAGGTATAAGGGAGATTATATTTACCAATCACAGGCCACTTTGTGTAAATAAACGTTTGGCCTCGCCTGCTGATTGGTTGAATGAATCACCAATCGCAGGGCTACTTTATTTTGTTAACGCTTCGCTTTATACATTCACTTCGCTTAACCTGCTGACTAGCTGGGTGTATCAACCAATCACAGGCTACATTTTATAAACACTCGTTGATTGGGTGAATGTATTAGCCAATCACATAACAAATTTTCTGTAAACATTTTCATCCATACTGTCAGAATTTCTCGAGAAGACACACCCACACGTCACCTCTGAATAATACTTCTAACACATGTTTTAATTAATGACATAAGGAATTCATAGGTTATTTACATATTCGTTAAATACAAAGCTAAATTCTCGTTGTTGTTGTTGAATGGAAAAGCCTTGTCCAGTGGGAGGTGTGTCTAGGTGTGAGGTGTCTGTCCTACTTGTGTCTACCTGAGGAGAGGAGGGAGTCGTCTTGAATATTCAGACAGGTGGGCGGCTCCTTCAGTAGGTAGATCTCAGGTGCTAGACGTCTCTCATTAAGGGAACGAGAGACAGAGAGAGATGTAAATAAACTCACCCACGCATTTCATTTATGTCTCATATAACCTTAAGAAAAGAATTATTTACTTTGTGTGTTAAATAATGATAATTTTAACCATTTCATATCTGTGTTTCAACAACTATACAACAACTAGTGGAAACTGAGGCAGATACATCTTACTGTGGTGAAGTTATTGTTATTGTTGTTACTTGAGCTTGTTTAATAATAAATAAGACCTTAAAGAATGGTTAGGTTAGATTAGGTTAGGTTAGGATAGGTTGAGTCAGGTTGGTTAGGTTAGGTTAGGCTATGCAAATTGAGAGAGACAACACGTTACTATATAAAGAAATAGCTCATACAGTATACAGCATCGTTATAAAAGATCATTAAACTCATTCACAAAGAAACCAATTACTGTTTATATCTCTACTGCTATAAGTGTGTGTGTACCTATAAGGATATTTGCGTCAACATAGACCCACGTGCGTACAAATATATACGAACCTAAATATAAACAAACATGGCTATAAACGTCCTGGGAAAAAAAGTATAAAGTGTACAAATATTACCAATATATCCTGGACACATCACAGTACACGCGGTCATAATAACAGTAATACTAAAACTCTATTTAAAATGACACGATAACAAAATTAATCAAGGAATGAAAAAACACCAATGACTCTGACAGCTGACACAGTGGTACAATCAGTAACTGCTGACTGCTGACGGTAACGGCTCGTATACATCATAGTGGCTGACGTGTGTGTGTGTGTGTGTGTGTGTGTTTGATCAGAGAGAGAGAGAGAGAGAGAGAGAGAGAGAGAGAGAGAGAGAGAGAGAGATCATTCAAAATAGTGTATTAAAAGACAATAAATCAGCCACGAATATTTTTTTCTAATTGATAAATAGTTGTCCATTGTAATAATAATAATAATAATAATAATAATAATAATAATAATAATAATAATATCTAAAACTACCCTTTCATCTCTTATCTACTCATTCAATCATCAACTTTATAAATTTCATACATAGAAAAATATTCGCTTTTAATAGATACAGACAAGTCCACTTTGTGTCTTAAAGATAAATAGATAAACAAATGATATAACACTATCTTGAAACAAATAAAACACTTGTCCTTTTTCTTGAAACACTTGAAACACTTGAAACAAATAAAACACCTGCCCATTTTTTTTAAACACTTGAAACACTTGAAACAAATAAAACACTTGCCCTTTTTTCTTGAAACATTTGAAACACTTGAAACAAATAAAACACTTGCCCATTTTCCACAAACATGTAAAATAAAACAATTTAATTCACTTTTTTCTCCCGGACACGTAAACACGACACACACCTGCCAGCGTTGCCGAGTGTGTACAACTTTTCCTCACTAAAAGTTTGATTACAAATCCTGACGTGTCCTGTGAGAGCCCAGCCACTGTGTCCTGTGAGAGCCCAGCCACTGTGTCCTGTGAGAGCCCAGCCACTGTGTCCTGTGAGAGCTCAGCCACACTGTGAGAGCTCAGCCACTGTGTCCTGTGAGAGCTCAGCCACACTGTGAGAGCCCAGCCACTGTGTCCTGTGAGAGCTCAGCCACACTGTGAGAGCTCAGCCACACTGTGAGAGCTCAGCCACTGTGTCCTGTGAGAGCTCAGCCACACTGTGAGAGCCCAGCCACTGTGTCCTGTGAGTGCCCAGCCACACTGTGAGAGCTCAGCCACCGCCACCACAACTGTTATCACCACCAATACAACCACCACCACCACCACCTCTATCATAAACATCCACACTATAACTACACCAGACATATAAATCCATATAAATTATCATGCCATCAGAATTATCAATAATAATCTCAGCAGCAATTAACACCCTCTGATAGTTATAGATTCTCAATACCTCAATAATGTATTAAAAGAACGACCTTCACACACAACACTGAACACATTCTTCTGCCTCCTCTTGTGACTCCGTGTTCCTGGGGACTTATTTTTTAATATTGATTTTTTTTCCATTTTTTTTTTATAGAAATTTGTTTACTGTTTATGAATGATTTTTAATATATTAGAAATAAAAATTTTTATATTGTATATTATATTATAATACATTTTTTTTATTGTTTCATGAGGTACGTAACTCGTATAGTAATCTCTAACTTAAGCTAACCTGACCTGACTTAAGCTAACCTGACCTGACCTATACTTTTAACATAACAAAACATCCGGGATTTTTCTGAGGATTTACTTCATACTAAACATAGAACGTCAATTCTTCTCCCTTGTTATGTAGACCAAGTTCCATATTGATAATACACACACACACACACACACACACACAAGGTTTACACCAGTCAGCTGTTTACTACCCATACCGTCATTGCTTGGTCTGGCCACTCGGTCTGGTGAAATAAACAAGTTGACCTCCTTTGGATACTCTATTGTCTATTAAGTATAAGAAATCAGACCCGAGTCCTCAAACCCACACCTTCAAAAGTATCACCACCACAAGCATTCACCACCGCCTGGCTTTCCCATCGCCTGGCTTTCACGCCAATACCAAGATTATGAATCTTACTACAGACAAACGTTCACTCGCTTTCTACCTCCAGTGAGTTGGTCAGATGGTAGAAGCACCAGAATCCTCACCAAAGGGAACCGTCGGGAACACACACCTGTCCCCCTTAGTCGATAACCTGCAATTAAGGAGCACCGCCCTGTGTACCCTACCTGTCCAGAGCAACAGCTAATTTTACCACCGGGAAAAGCATTGGGAAAGTTCTTATACCTGAGGCGATTTTACCAACAGCTTTTGTGTGAAAATTTAAGAATTAAATAGGACTAAAATCGATTTAACTTTGTTAGCCTTCATTTTTGACAGCTGTAATATTAATGTTATTTGTGAACTATGTGTAATGATTATTTTTTTTTCCAAGCAGCAGTTATTTTGATAAGTTTAGGGAAATTTTCTTGTATATTTTTATGTATTACCCATGTAAGAATTTTCTAGAATGTGTTGCATCATTTTTTTTATGATTTACTTACGTATTGTAAGCCTAGATCATTCTAGAACTCTCTGGGCGTTCTCGTTCCGACATGTTGCTAGAATGTCCTCGGCGTCTGACGAGACTGCCTAGGAAGTCAGTCAACGGTTCCTTCCCAGAGTGTAAAGGACAATGAGCCTGGTAGAACAAATGGAGATAATTGTTGTGCAAGTATTGTGGAATTGTTGCGATCAATATAAAGTGAAAAGACTAAGGAATTGTACCTAGTAGTGTGCTAACTATATAATCGAAGTGGGAGGTCCAGCTGTGAAGCCATTACCCTGTGAACAGTGTTGTGAAGAATTAGTGATTATTAAAGCAGACTACAGAGCACAAGTGTGTTTCTGTTACCTTGTGGAAGTCTCCCTGACTGTTGTTTGTCTGTACACTGATACTGGTCGTCGGGAAATTACCGGAGATTGGCGGAACAGCCAGTGGTAATTCAAAGACACTTGTGAGATATTGTAGTGGACGTCTCCCCTACAACTGCGTAGCCGCATTCCACCTGCTACGTCTTCCCTAGCAACCAAACGAGCGACCCAGGGGGGGGGGGGGGGGGGCGTCACCAGATGCCACAGTATCCTAGCAACCAGCCACCAGCTGCTACCGTTCCCTAGCAACGGAGTTAAAAGACCGGCAACTTCCCACGGTTTACTTCCGGCGGCTGTGTATATAAGCTCTGTCTCTCCAGTGAGATTCATTCTGCTCTCGGTTTCTGAACACGCAACTCCTCCTCCAAGCAAGCTCCTCGCTGTCCCGTTCTCATTCAACCTGGAGGCCAGCAACCGGCAACATCTTCTCTAACGAAGCTCCTGCACATCTACCTCCTTCAACACGCTACTCACAGAACGTGTCTACTGAGCAGCTCCTCACTACACGGCATCTCCAGCACCAGACTGTCAACCATATAACTTATATTATATAAGAAAACCACCACCTTAGAGTTTCCATTTATCCATCCTGAATGCTAGACAACATAATATCACGAAACCCTACAATATCTACTACGGCTTCTGTACGTATGACCCTAGCCGCTGGTAACCAGTGGTGGAGGCTGGGTAAGCGATGAAAGGAGGGTTATAGTAGTAGTAGTAGTAATAATAATAATAATAATAATAATAATAATAATAATAATAATAATAATAATAATGATAATAATAATAACGTCAGAAGCCCGTCACACCCGACCGCACGCCGCCTCCGTCCCCTCCTGAAGACAACAACAGTTACCAGTAAAGAAAGAAGTGGGAAAACTTTTTTGAGAAATCCTCCCCTCTATCATGGTATAACTCCCCAATGACAAAGTTTACAGTCCGGGTGTGTGTGTGTGTGTGTGTGTGTGTGTGTGATCATAAGGACTATGACACACGGGGATAATCCAATAATCTGGCTCTTATTTATACACTGGCCGTTTTCTATTTAGGTTTTTTATGGGTAACTATAAAGATATTTCGAAAATTTTATTGGTTTTAAAAGGAAAGTAAGAAATGTTCTATAATGTTGATATAATTCATGTCTGGTAAAGCTAGCATATACATTATTTTTATGTGTGTGTGATGAGTTAGAACACAGTACGTGATTCACCTATAATCTGGTCTTCTCTTTAAATCATTTCTTATGTATTGAGATCGTAGACACCTGCTCAATTCACCTTAACTAACCTAATTTAACCAAACCTAACCTACTCTTATTTAACCAACACTAACCTAACTTAACCTAACCCCTCTAGGTATCTGCTGACTTTTGCCTTTTGTTAAATGTACTTCCTTCTCTTGTTAAGTTACTTCCTTCTCTTGTTAAGCTACTTCCTTCTCTTGTTAAGTTGACTTCCTTCTCTAGTTAAGTTACTTCCGTTTCTTGTTAAGTTACTTCCTTGTTAAATTGACTTCCTTCTCTTGTTAGGTTACTTCCTTCTCTTGTTAGGTTACTTCCTTCTCTTGTTAGGTTACTTCCTTCTCTTGTTAGGTTACTTCCTTCTCTTGTTAGGTTACTTCCTTCTCTTGTTAGGTTACTTCCTTCTCTTGTTAGGTTACTTCCTTCTCTTGTTAAGTTGACTTTGACTTCCCTCTTTTGTTAAGTTGACTTCCTTCTCTTGTTAGGTTACTCCCTTCTCTTGTTAAGTGACTTCCTTCTGTTGACTTCATTCTACTGTTAGCTCCTTTTGTTGAGGTGACTTTCTGTTGACCCCTTCTCCTGTTATGTTAACCTTGTTCTTCATCTTAAGTTGACGTCTTTCTATGTAAACAAATACTATCGGTACGTGAGGACAGACTCCTCTACTCACACACGAGTTACAATACCCTCACACTGCATTACCTCGAATACCCCCTCAAGATAATTAAGTATAGTAATACCTAAATAAAATTATCTTACAAATGAAAAAGTTTAGTATTTACAGTAAATAATTTCTCCGTATACGTACTGTACTGTATATGAAACGTCTAAAATGAACCTAAAGTGAACCAATAGTATTACGTTACTTGTATTTGTTATATTGAACTTAAGAAGCACTAGTGTGAGCAACAATGAGGTTCACCAGCGGCTCCCAGACGGCGGACTTTATCCTCGATCAACAATATAAATAGAAACTTTGTTATAACTTTCTTAAGACACAACTATAACGGCGCCAAGGTTTGTGCTCACCAACACACTGATTAATGGAACACTGTAAAGTTTCCTAATATAACTTTGCAGCTTCTCGGCCTCGCAACATTATCGTCTTTGAAGCTCCGTGTGGTGAGGGAGGGGAGACGCCTCACCCCAAGTGTTGACTCTATGACGTAAGTCACGTGATGCTCACATCATGACGTCACTCAGATAAAAAGTTATTATTATTATTATTATTATTATTATTATTATTATTTGGTCTCAACAAATCTACATTCGATAAAAATGATACTGACCACCTGAAGATTAGAGCGGAGTTAATCTTCAGGTGTTCCAATACCATTGAATTTACCTGGTAACAGCAAGATACACACACACACACACACACACACACAGACCAATCTTGATCTCACATGCAAACGTAAATATCCTATTCACTCTGATCCTAACTCAGAAAACAAAACAAAAACACGGTGAATCCCTTCACTTGAGACCCATTCCATGAGCATGGCAAATATCGTCACCTTTCATGACGAGGTGGTGAATGCTCGCTAATTGAGAATTGAAGCAAGAATAGCGAGCATATTCAGCGCACCAGACCGGGTTCATATGCTGATAAGAACATAATTGAGTCGAGCAGCTTGACAAAAGACTGCGAGGGTTGAAGTTGGCGGGGCAGAGCGAGGCGGGGCGGTGTGAATAGCAATGTTGTCATGACCGTCTGACTGGCTGGTGATCCTGACAGCTGACGTACAGGGAGGAGGATGGGAGGGGACGCTGACACTATAGAAAGCGCATTGATGCCGTTAGTCCCACTGTTGATACTGTGGTGCCACTGTTGATGTTGTGGTGCCACTGTTGATGTTGTGGTGCCACTGTTGATACTGTGGTACCACTGTTGATGTTATGGTGCCACTGTTGATACTGTGGTGCCACTGTTGATGTTATGGTGCCACTGTTGATATTGTGGTGCCACTGTTGATACTATGGTGCCACTGTTGATGTTGTGGTGCCACTGTTGATGTTGTGGTTCCACTGTTGATGTTGTGGTGCCACTGTTGATACTATGGTGCCACTGTTGATACTGTGGTGCCACTGTTGATGTTGTGGTTCCACTGTTGATGTTGTGGTGCCACTGTTGATACTGTGGTGCCACTGTTGATGTTGTGGTGCCACTGTTGATACTGTGGTGCCACTGTTGATACTATGGTGCCACTGTTGATACTGTGGTGCCACTGTTGATGTTATGGTGCCACTGTTGATATTGTGGTGCCACTGTTGATACTATGGTGCCACTGTTGATGTTGTGGTGCCACTGTTGATGTTGTGGTTCCACTGTTGATGTTGTGGTGCCACTGTTGATACTATGGTGCCACTGTTGATACTGTGGTGCCACTGTTGATGTTGTGGTTCCACTGTTGATGTTGTGGTGCCACTGTTGATACTGTGGTGCCACTGTTGATGTTGTGGTGCCACTGTTGATACTGTGGTGCCACTGTTGATACTATGGTGCCACTGTTGATGTTGTGGTGCCACTGTTGATACTGTGGTGCCACTGTTGATGTTGTGGTGCCACTGTTGATGTTGTGGTGCCACTGTTGATACTGTGGTGCCACTGTTGATGTTGTGGTGCCACTGTTGATACTGTGGTGCCACTGTTGATGTTGTGGTGCCACTGTTGATACTGTGGTGCCACTGTTGATACTGTGGTGCCACTGTTGATACTGTGGTGCCACTGTTGATGTTGTGGTGCCACTGTTGATACTGTGGTGCCACTGTTGATGTTGTGGTGCCACTGTTGATGTTGTGGTGCCACTGTTGATACTGTGGTGCCACTGTTGATGTTGTGGTGCCACTGTTGATACTGTGGTGCCACTGTTGATACTGTGGTGCCACTGTTGATACTGTGGTGCCACTGTTGATGTTGTGGTGCCACTGTTGATACTGTGGTGCCACTGTTGATGTTGTGGTGCCACTGTTGATGTTGTGGTGCCACTGTTGATGTTGTGGTGCCACTGTTGATGTTGTGGTGCCACTGTTGATACTGTGGTGCCACTGTTGATGTTGTGGTGCCACTGTTGATACTGTGGTGCCACTGTTGATGTTGTGGTGCCACTGTTGATGTTGTGGTGCCACTGTTGATACTGTGGTGCCACTGTTGATACTGTGGTGCCACTGTTGATGTTGTGGTGCCACTGTTGATGTTGTGGTACCACTGTTGATGTTGTGGTGCCACTGTTGATGTTGTGGTGCCACTGTTGATGTTGTGATACCACTGTTGATACTGTGGTACCACTGTTGATGTTGTGGTACCACTGTTGATACTGTGGTGCCACTGTTGATAGTATAGTACCACTGTTGATGTTGTGGTGCCACTGTTGATACTGTGGTGCCACTGTTGATACTGTGGTGCCACTGTTGATGTTGTGGTGCCACTGTTGATACTGTGGTGCCACTGTTGATACTGTGGTGCCACTGTTGATACTGTGGTGCCACTGTTGATACTGTGGTGCCACTGTTGATACTGTGATGCCACTGTTGATACTGTGGTGCCACTGTTGATGTCGTGGTGCCACTGTTGATACTGTGGTGCCACTGTTGAGAGAGAGAGAGAGAATTTTGCGTGTGTAAACGCGAGTACATATTTACAGTACAACACACAGTGTGTCTTGCTAACGTACAACCTTCCCCCAAAAAGTGACTAAACCAAAGAAGCGGAATCTTCCCCACTAATGGCAGACAAAACTAAAACCACAACATAACACGACACCGACCAAAAACAAAGAAAAATGACCAAGCGCACAATAAAACTAAACAAACGAGCATCACCATCGATAAACAAACACACAGCCAGCCAGACCCAACCGTCCTAACTATCATTACAAACCTCTAATGATATACGCTAATTATCCTCCGTAACAGCCGGGCAATTAACTACCATCAGTGTCGGCTCTAACAAGGGGGGTTTTTATCAAGCTTATTATTTGCAGAGAATACAAGTAATACTATACCTGGGGGAGCAATTACAGGTGATGGTGATGGTGGTGGTGAGGATGATGGTGGTTGTGAAGATGACAGTGGTGTTGGTGAGGACAATGATGGTGGTAGTGGTGGTGGTGGTGATGATGATGATGGTGGTGGTGGTAGTGATGGTGATGATGAAGATGATAATGATGGAGATGAGAATAATGTTTTTTTTTTTTTTTTTTTTTTTTTTTTTTTACGGGGATTAGCCCACCCGGGCACAGGTCACTGACCCACATCTGGGCCTGGGGGGCGAAAAAAAACAAACAAAAAACAAACAAAAAACAATAATAATAATAATAATAATAATAATAATAATAATAATAATAATAATAATAATAATAATAATAATAATAATAATAATAGAATAATATTAGTAATAGTAATAGTAATAGTAATAGTAACAGTAACAGTAACAGTAGCAGTAGCAGTAGTAGTATTAGTATTAGTAGTAGTTGTAGTGGGGAAGTGGGGAAGTGGATACCAGTGAAGTAAATAAGATTTGTAGGTCCATTACGACAGATCGACAGCACTGCCAAAATAATAAGTTGCAGCAACTATTGCTGCAGGTACCAGAAAATTTTGAAAAAAAAGTAGCTATAGCGCAGGAGGTGGGCGCCTCGAACTGGTTAACTTCGTTACCGATAAGGGCAAATGGTTTCAGTCTTAATAAACAAGAATTTACAGATGCCATTGCTCTAAGGTACGGTCGGCCAGTAGAAGGTTTGCCCTCCCAACGCATGTGTGGCTCTTCCTATGATGGCGATCACGCCATGGTGTGCAAGAAGGGGGGCTTCATATGCATGAGGCATGACGAGGTAAGGGATCTCACAGCAAATATGTTGAAGGAAATCTGCCAGGATGTCATGGTAGAACCAACCCTCCTTCCATTGGATGGTGAGATCTTCCAACACAGGACTTCAAACACATCTAACGAAGCGCGTGTGGACGTCAGTGCTCGAGGATTCTGGACACGGGGACAGCGAGCTTTCTTCGACTTCAGGATTTTTTATCCCATGGCCGCATGTCACCGTAACCTAGCCCTCGATGTTGCACATAGGAGGAACGAGAACGACAAGAGAAGGGCATATGGGGAGAGAATTCAAAACGTTGATCAAGGCAGCTTCACTCCTCTAGTGTTCACAACCTCTGGTGGGATGGGACCAAGTGCAAGATGTTTCTACGCCAGACTCGCGGAGTTGATCTCCGAACAGAAGCAGCAGCCCAGATGTTATGTTACAGCCTGGATGAGATGTCGAGTGTCTTTCTCTCTCCTTCGGTCGGCTTTGCTGCCTCAGGGGAACGAGGGCTTCTGCCCCAACTCCGACAACTGCTGCAGATATTTACTATGAGGCTACTGTCACTGAATGCCGCATAGATCTGCGGCTCAACTAATTTAACACAGATAGGATAGCTACTTATGTATAAGGATATATAAAATTAAGGTAATTAAATGGTGGCGAAGGTGTGGCTACTGGGGGGAAGGCTGGAGGCCACGTTTATATATATATAAAAAAAAAAAAGTAATAATAATAATAATAATAATAATAATAATAATAATAATAATAATAATAATAATAATAATGATAATAATAATAATAATAATAATAATAATAATAATTCATAGTAAATAAAATTATAATATAAAATACAAAATTGAAATTAAAATAAAATTAACATTATAATAATAATAACAAAGAACCATACAGGAATACAAAAAATTAAAAAAAATCAAAAGTGAGAAACATTATATTTATGTTGTGTTGTCAATACTCAAAAGTAAGAGAAACAATTGAGACCCTGCAATTGTGTATAAATGAGGCAGAAAGTCAGATCAGCAACCTGGGACTTGGTCACAATTTTCGTGATGCCACATGGCAGCAGGGTCTACCATTAGACAACACATTATGATTCCAATATCTTCCCAGGTGGTAGTACCTCCCTGTTTGGTACCTGCCAGTGGTGGTGGTGGTGGTGGTGGTGGTGAGGATGATGATGGTGATGTTGGGAGTTGGTGGTAATGGTGGTGAAGATGGTGATAATGATGGTGGTTATGATTTATTACGTGCTTAACTGACGTAAACAAACGAAAACGTGGGACATGGTAGATGCGGAGGCAAAGGGGGGGGGGGGCGTGGTAGAAGATGAGGGGGGAGGGGTGGTAGGTGATGAGAGGGTAGGGGTGGTAGGTGATGAGAGGGTAGGGGTGGTAGGTGATGGGGGGGAGAGGTGGTAGGTGATGGGGGGGAGAGGTGGTAGGTGATGGAGGGAAGGGGTGGTAGGTGATGGGGGGAAGTGGAGGGTGAAGGGGGTTGGGGTGGTGGGTGAGGGGAGGTTGGTGGGTGTAGGGGGGTGGAGTGGTGGGTGAAGGGGGCTGAGGTGGTGGGTGATGGGGTAGAGGTGGTGGGTGAAGGGGGCTGAGGTGGTGGGAAAGGGGGGGTTGGTCGGTGTAGGGGGGTGAGTGGTGGGTGAAGGGGGGAAAGGTGGTAGGTGATGGGGGAGAAGTGGTGGGTGAAGGGGGCTGGGGTGGTGGGTAAGGGGGGGTTGGTCGGTGTAGGGGGGTGAGTGGTGGGTGAAGGGGGCTGGGGATGTGGGTAAGTGGGGGTTGGTCGGTGTAGGGGGGTGAGTGGTGGGTGAAGGGGGTACTGTAGTTAATTCAGCAACAGGCGACGACAGACCTAAGTGGAGGGGCTGATAACATTTATTTATAGATGTGGGCGGTGCTATCTTTAACAGTGTCCAGTCAACACCTCATAACACACCTGGTCAACACCACACACCTCATAACACACCTGGTCAACACCACACACCTTATAATACACCTGGTCAACACCACACACCTCATAACACACCTGGTCAACACCACACACCTTATAACACACCTGGTCAACACCACACACCTTAGAATACCCCTGGTCAACACCACACACCTCATAATACACCTGGTCAACACCACATAACTTATAACACACCTGGTCAACACCACACACCTCATAACACACCTGGTCGGTCATCATACAATTCATGCAAGGAGACGTAAAAGAGTTTGTGTGGCAAATATTGTAATGATTTTCGGGGTAATGGTCAGGATGAGAGAGAAAGGAGGAGAGCGTGAGAAAGAGAGAGACAGGGAAAGTGAGAAAGTGAAAAGAAGAGTAAAAGAGAAGGAGAGAAAGAGGAAAATTGTAAGAGAAAAAGGAAGAATGTGAGAGAGAGGTAATGTGAGTAAGAATGGAAGAGTTTGGGAGAGAGTAAAAGAAAGAAAAGGCAAGAGTGAAAAAAATAAATAAGAAAGAGATAAAGGAAGAGAGCGTGAGAAAGAAAGAAAGAAAGATGGAGGAAAGTTACATTAAAGTATTGATCTACGACAAAATCCACAAATAGAAACAAGAAAATATTATTCCAATACTCGATACGGGGGGGGGGGGGGGGGGAACCATCAATTATTTTATCATGACCCACTTCACCAGTTTATACCCGACCAATCTTTGACTAGGGTGGGCAGGCACACCGAAGGTCAGAGATTAGGTATATGATAGTATAGTGATAAGGACGGACACACGACTGAAGGGCATAGGTAGACGACACAAGTAGAGATCCACAGTGCAGTAGTTGTTTGCTGCGACGTCGCCATCAACATGAAGTTCCTCTTGCTGGTGTCATTGGCGGCCGTCGCTTCCTCAGGTAAACTCGGAAACCATAATCTCTAACCCACCTTGTATGTATATTATGTATGCTGTATGTATAATATGTATGCTGTATGTATATTATGTATGTATATTATGTATGTGCTCCATTTATATACACTATTTATTCAGCCTAGCTAGCAGAGTGTGGCAATGTATTTACCATGTCCCACATGCGTAATTAATGTGCCTGGCGACATATGGGAGCTGTTAATGTATCACTTGCCACATATCGCCTAAAGGCTAGTTGACCCCCATACAGAGTAAGGAGAGCCACCTCCCTTGTCTACATATCTGTTTATCCAGTAAATAGAACCTACGAAAACTCTCCATGTGTTTGTGTTCGCTCCTGTAGATAGAACTTGTTACCCAGAACACATGCACACCTGGGTCGGTGCTGGAGGTTAGTACAGTGTCCTTTCTGGACAGGGGCCCACTCTAACTATCACGAGGCAACACACGCACGAACACACACAGTCATAGTACGGCTGTATAGATGACATTATGTATAAATATTGTATATGGCATTTTATACTCTGCATTATCTTCATTATATATGAACATGAAGAAAAATTTGGTAAGAAGCTTCTACACCATCCTCGACAAAGGCTCCTACTACCACCTGAGATCCCTAGCCCGAGAATTGCTGTTCGACACCACAACCGCATCCAGCCCATACGTGCACGAACTGATCGCTATAAGAACAGCCCAGTCCCAACCATTGTAAAAATTATCAATAACTTGTAATAAACCAGTGTATTCACTCCCAGTAAACACTACTTCTTGCACTGTCACTATGTTGAAATGCACTGTAGTTTGAGCTATTCCCCATCTAGTTATTATATATCTTATTTGTATCACTTATGTTACTTGTATATTATTTGTAATTCGA
Source organism: Homarus gammarus (assembly GCA_958450375.1). NCBI lineage: Eukaryota > Metazoa > Arthropoda > Malacostraca > Decapoda > Nephropidae > Homarus > Homarus gammarus. The sequence goes on from CAUDMG010001572.1 coordinate 5,497,855, forward strand.
AACCCATTCCCCAAATATGTAACTGTATATTTTCAGCCTTCTGGCTGCCAAGCTCTTTCAATAAACCGTTAATTATTATTATTATTATTATTATTATTATTATTAAACACTTCCAAACCACCCAGTGACTCCACACGATGTGTGTGTGTGTGTGTGTGCCAGACCACGATGCTCCCCATCATTTGCGTAACTATATGAAAAATCGTGTTTAATTTAACTACCGTATATCTCGGCCTATAAGACGGAATTTGAACCTTGAAAAAATCAGCCCAAAACTAGGGGTCGTCTTAAGCACCGGGTATAAAATTCTTGCCTCTTAAATATTGTGGTTTAGCCTGTCAAGAGTGGTGATGGAAAACATCGTAAACCACCCACAAAGCCCTACCACAAATTATTTTATACTGAAACTTACAGTACGTTTGGGAAATTGGATTAAAAATAAGATTACCGGTATATTAAAATAATAAAAATGTATTATAAACCGTAAAAGAACAATATACCCCGGTAATATCCCAGAGTTTGACCCTTAATGATCACCATAAATGTATCAGGTTCAACTTCACCTACCGGGTATAATAGTAGCCTCCCTTTGGCGAGAAACAAGTTTATAAATTAAAGAAAATACTTGAAGTGTGTTTAATATATTACAGTATATTATAAATAAATAAATAAATAAACACATAAATCGGTAAATCCATTTCAAGTAAATGGAAAAATTTTACTTGAGCGACATTACCGTAGTTCCAGTTAAATAACAGACGCTTAAGTGACGTCACTAGTGTTTACACTACACCAGCAGGAAACATTTGATGACATTACTTGAAGTGAATTGGCCTTGTTATAAATAACCAACCATAAATAAGACACAAATTTAAAAAAAGATCAAAAGTGAGAAACAATATATTTGCAGTGTGTTTAATATATTACAGTATATTATAAAAAAAAAAATAAACAATTAAATCGGTAAATCTATTTCAAGTAAATGGAAAATAAACAAACAAAAGTTATTTACCAATACCCTTCCCTCTGACAGAGGGTAAGAGGGGGAGATAAGAAGGCTATTTATAGCCCGTCTTTGTGTCCGTAATGCACTCTCAATAATTCATTTAAAATTTTATTTTTTTACATAGAATATTCAGTACATGACGGCGATGAAGCTTAATGTTACAGACACACACACACACACACACACACACACTACAACAAAATTCAGCCCATAAGAGCCCGCACCCATAGATATAAGAATAGCACCATCCCATCTATTGTAAAATAATAAACAACTCCTGATTTATGTACTGTACAGCCCTGTAAATGTATTCAATGCATATTATATCAGTATGTCTAATCAAATGTAAGTCTGCATATTTTCAGCCACCGGCTGCAACTCTATTAATAAACCGTTAATTATTATTATTATTATTATTATTATTATTATTATTATTATTATTATTATTATTATTACACACACACATACAGTGTAACTTTGTGTGACGCGTTGTCTGACTTGGGGTGGCTTTGAGCGAACCATACACTTGATATTACAATTTATGTATCCTTCCTGTCCATGACTTACAACAATAACATAAGAACATAAGAACATAAGAATGGAGGAAACTGCAGGGGGTCTATTGATCCATACTGGGCAGCCCCGTTTATACCCAACCCCTATTGCTCATATAAACATCCAACCTATGTTTGAAGCTATCCAGCGTATTCGAGTTAATGATGATATTTGGTAACTTGTTCTATTCATCCACTACTCTGTTTCCAAGCCAGTGTTGACCTATTTCACGCCGAAATCTAAATTTGTCAAATTTAAAACCATTGTTACGGGTTCGCTCCTGGTTGGATAGTTTGAGTACCTTTGTAATGTCCCCTTTGTTTAACCCTGACATCCATTTATACACCTCTATCATGTCGCCCCTCACTCTACGTCTCTCGAGGGAGTGCAAATTAAGATGCTTTAACCTGTCTCTGTACTCAAGGTTCCTAATGCTGTAGAGTAAAAGTTACAATATTATACTAATAACACTGTCATATATTGATACTATGACTAGTTACCAAGATACAGAGCACGATGAACATAACATGATAATGATAGTGAAGCCTGGAAGGATTCATATCATAACTTGTGTGTTCGTGCGTATGTTGCCCCGTGAGAGTTACCATGGGCTTCCATGTGCCCAAGTGGGATGGTCAAAGTATTACACTATAAGTGTGTCAAATGAGGAGTGACTGATCCACAAGTAATTTAAGGTTTTTGAAATATGTAGTTAAATTAAACACGATTTTTCATACAGTTATGTGAATGATGAGAAGCATCGTGGTCTGGCACACACACACACACACACACACACACACACACACACACGTTGTGTGGAGTCACTGGGTGGTTTGGAAGTGTTTATTTCCATTCATAATTTCGTAACTACAACCTATGGTATTTTTTCTTCATGTTCATATGTAATGAAGATAATGCAGAGTATAAAATGCCATATACAATATTTATAGATAATGTCATTGTGATAGTTAGAGTGGGCCCCCGTCCAGAAAGGACACTGTTCTAACCTCTAGCACCGACCCAGGTGGGCTAGAGATTATGGTTTCCGACTGTACAAAACAAAAAATTAATAAATCTCTGATCACCTGAAGATTAACCACCCTAACCTAACCAAACGATAACCTAATTTAATTTACTTAACCTAACGTTTACCTAACTTAATTTAACTTAACCTAATGCTAACCCAACTTAATTTAACCTAACCTAACGATTACCTAACTTAATTTAACCTAACATAACATTTATCTAACTTAATTTAACCTAACCTAACGTTAATCTAACTTAATTTAACCTTAGCTAACGCTAAACTAACTTAATTTAACCTAACCTAACATAACCTGAACTACAATGACATGACATGACCTGACCTGACCTGACCTGACCTGACCTAACCTTGTGTGTGTGGGTGCTACAAGGTAAGGTACGGGTCAGACGGAGTAACTAAAGACAGTAAATAATAATAGTTTATAAGTGCACATCATCACACCGTTCACCCTTAAAACTCTTTTCTATCATTTCATTCATCTAATTATCTAATAGAAGAACGAAGATCCAGTCCTGACTTTTTCTTCATTCTCAATCATCCTTAATTGAGAAAATGTATCGAAAAAGACCGACTTGCAACAGCTCACCAATCACCGAAGGTCTAGCCATAAACTCCCATGAGTTCAGCGGACGTATCGCATAAAGCTACGTCATAAGTCTCTTGATACAGTTGACCAGTTGCAAAGAGCCACGCCATAAAATCTTATGACAGTCGACCAATCAGATTCTACGGATGACCAAGTCGAGAGAGAATCGTGGTCCGTTTAACGAGTTTCGGCTTGTTTTGACATTTTGTTAACCACAGATTTTTGGTCAAAACACACACACACACACACACACACACACACACACACACACACACTACATCCTTGACCACCGAAAGGTCAAGACGTACCTGGCGCTCCTTTCGGAGCAGCCAGGTCAACTGGTAAGTTGGCCCATACCAACCCCCCTCCCCTGAACCCTCCTCCCCACCGGAATATCAACAAGTTCTCGCCAGAAGTTACAATCTCATTTAGGAAAGGAACGGAGTCAGTGTTACACAGTGGTGAACAGTGGTGAACAGTGCTTAAGTCAGTGAGAACAACTCAACAGTAACAGTCGTACCCAAGATAACCTTCACACAGTGAGGTCCCAGGTACCCAGTGATAACGGCCCGACCCAACAACAACCAGCGATGTGTTAATCCGTCTACGATAGGAAGGCCTAAGACCAAACCTCACTCATATAACACCATCTGTGAGGGAATTACTACACCACATGTCCCTCATAACACCATATGTGAGGGAATTACTACGCCACGTCAAGTCCCTCATCACACCATCTGTGAGGGAATTACTACACCACGTGAGGTCCCTCATAACACCATCTGTGAGGGAATTACTACACCACGTGAGGCCCCTCATAACACCATCTGCGAGGGAATTACTACACCACGCCAGGTCCCTCATAACACCATCTGAGGGAACTACTACACAACGTGAGTTCCTCCGAATACCATCTGGGAGGGAGTTACTACACTACGAGTTTGCTGTTTAACACCTACAATAATCTGTATGTTCACTGTATGTTCCTTTACTTTTCTCTAATGAAGGCTCTTGTTAAACCACCAATGTATGTAATAAGTCATTTATGTCCAATGTATATTTTCAGCCTTCCGGCTGCAGAATTTTTTCAATAAACCGTTAATTATTATTATTATAATTACACTAAAAGACAAATGTTATTGGACCAATTTCCTGTACTTAAAATTTTCTTCGTAATTAAAAAAAAAAAAAAAAAAAATAATAATAATAATAATAATAATAATAATAACAATAATAGTGTGGCGGTCGAAGGGGGGAGAGGACTAACAAGCAGTACCTAGAGCAGCACTGTAAGGACACTGTTATACACTGTCTTGTTACAGAGTTAATGCAGTACAGGAGGAGTGTGTCACTAAATCAAGGAGTTGCATCACCTTATCACTTCTAATCATCGACCTGTATAATAACACCATAGCCACTCATGACACCACCCACCCAAGGTCATCCATATCACCACCCACAGCCGCCCACTTCAACCACACCAAAGCCATCCACTTCACTACCTACAGCCACCCATTATACTATCCACAGCCACCCACCCAACTCATCACCTGTAGCCACTAAACACCACCCACCCAGAGCCACCCATCTCACCACCCAGAGCTACCCACTTCACTACCTACAGCCACCCATTATACCACCCACAGCCACCCAACTCATCACCTACAGTCGCTCACTTCATGACCAATAGCCACCCATCTCATCGCCCACAGCCACACCACTTCACCACCCATCATACTACCGACATCCACCCATTTCACCTTCCAGAGCCACCCATTCCACCACCTCACCACCCATTTCACCACTCACAGCCTCCCACTTCACCACCCCACAGCCATCCACCTCACCACTATCCACCTCACCACCCACCTTACCACCCACTTCACCACCCCACAACCACCCATCTCACCACCCCACAGCCACCCACCTGTTATCTCTACTGTAACCTTGTACTTTTAATAAACTGATCCAAAGTGAGAACAGAACAGTACGTCAAGAGATGAGACCTTGGCGCATATTAAGTCTGTTAACCTGTTTGTTTCTCTAAGCTATCTATCTATTTACTTATCTATCCACCTATTACATATCTATCCACCTATTACATATCTATCCACCTATTACATATCTATCCACCTATTCGTCTATTAGATATTTAACAATGTCTATATTCGTTCATTGTTCTTTTTTTATTTATCTATTTATTTTTCTATCTTTCTGTATGTGTGTGTACTATGTATGTACCTCATTTATATACATTACCTATCTAGTCAGTAGCTTGTGGCAATGACCCTGTTTCATGTCACCACACGCTTAGATAATGTGCCTGGCAACATCTGGAAGTTGCTAATGTACCACTTGCCACATGTCGCCTCAGAAGTCAGTTGACCCATAAAGAGTGTAGGGATTACCGGCGTTTGTAAGCGCACCCTTGTATACTTCCATCAAATAGAACCTACAGAACTCTACAGGTGTTTGTGTTCGCTCTTGTAGTTAGAACTGAACACCCGAACATCCACACTGTCTATTTACCTATCCATCATTCTATTTATCGATCATCAATCTATTTATCTATCCATCGTTCTAGTTATTTATCTATTTATTTATATATATCTATCAATCACTAGGCACCTCTCTTGCTATAGTAAACAATGGTAAATTCTTGTACTGTTGGTGAGTCAAGTAGGACCACTCAAAGCGTAGACTTCTTTGATATCGTAACCTGTCTGTACGTCACTCATGAGTCTATCTTCAATCAATCAACTTTTACAATCATAAAACATTTTTTTTATTGTTATTGATATATTTAAGTTATTTTCACTTTAAAGAAATGATTGTGTATGTGAAGTATGTTTATGTCTATAGTGTACGCAGATATATATATTCATACAGGGTGTTTCAGAAAAAAATATATTCACCGTGTTATAGATTTTTTTTGTGGAGATGGGGTGAATATATGTTTCAAGAGCAACATTGTCCTTGCTTGTTGATGTGTGAGGTCTCCCACAAGTGAGGACAATGTTCCTGTTGTAATACAAATATTCACGCGATCTCTAAGGATATTTGTAAGGAAGAGCGAGTATTTTTTAACACACCCTGTATATTACTTACAATAAACTATCTAACAGTTTTTCAATGTAGGAACGATTAAATTTATGTGGAAATAGATAATTATGATTAGAATTTTGACACTTTAATCTTTGGTAGCCATAACACTCGCACCAAGCATCGGTGTGAGTGGCCCAACTTTACTTTTAGGTTTGTCATATAAACAGTTGGAGGGAGAAAGAATGTTTCCTGTTGGAGGGAAAATGAAGTGATGAAGTTAGGATGTTTATAGTGGAGGGAGGAAGCTTACAGTGTTGGAGGCAAGAATCTTATAAAGTATTGAAGTAACTGAGTTTGTAAAGTGTTGGAGGAAGGAAGTGCACTAAGTGGTATAGACGTGTGGGTCGTCAGTTATCGAGGGAGCGCCGCTGGACGAGGAGTTTGGCTACGTCGACGTGCGTCCCGGGGCCCACATGTTCTGGGTGATGTACCACGTGGACCAGGAGGACGACTATACCAATTACCCGCTCATCATGTGGCTCCAAGGAGGACCTGGCATCTCAGGGATCGGTTATGGTAACTTCGAGCAGTTGGGACCCAAAGATCTTAACGGCAACAGCAGGAAATACGCCTGGGTGAGTAATTAAACCCATTTTTGTTGCGTCAAACTCATCTTACGCAGCTGATGATGGACATTAGTATGCAATTCCATTTTACTTTCAGATGAAGGGAAAAAGTAGCACATGAGAGCCACGTCACGAAACTTTCCATTATACTCCAGATGTTTATTTTTGAGTTGGTTTTGTGCACATTGTGCCAGACTTTAATCTTACCCTACAGATACGAGTCCTATATTGACAAACGTCTTCTTTACAATTCAACATTTTCTCTTTAGATTCAAAAAGCATTTGTTTCCTCAATCATTTATGTCAGACCCAGAGTAGACGATAACATATATGAAAATTCTCTTATTTCTATAACACATATTTTATGGGACGATAATCCTCCAGTTCCCGGTACAGTATATCTAAAACTAAGGCCAGTCCGTCATTACCCGAACAGACAAAGTCAGCCAACCTGATGTTCGTGGATAACCCTGTAGGGGCGGGATACAGCTACGTGGATTCCTCCAAGGACTTCGCCATTGATAACATGCAGATCGCCGCCGACTTGGTGGCGTTGGTGAAGGAAGTGTTCACCAAGAACCCCGACATGCAGAAAATGCCTTTCTTCGTGTTCGCCGAATCTTATGGCGGCAAGATGACCGTCGACTTTGCTCTCGCTTTGGATGAGGTATGACTAGGAAGACATCAAACCTAATACTGTGCTATACAAGAGGTTTCATTGGCCACTGAGACTCATGCGATTATAAATGTTACTTGTATTGTTCAAAACGTGTCACTGTCATACAAAGGTTTCCACAGCAGTTGCTTTGAAATGGCCTCATAATTTTATGTTATTAGTCTTCCATTTGACCTGCGTGAACGATATACGAAAACAAAGAAGTAATTATTGTATGAAATTTAATGTATTACTTATCATCTTATTTTCAAAGGCAATCAAGAACGGCGAAGTGGTGAGTGACTTCCAGGGCGTCGCTCTGGGGGACTCCTGGATCAGCCCCATGGACTCTATCAACACCTGGGGCACCTACCTTTACCAGATGGTGAGTTCCTTTGTCACGTGGAGAGTTCCTCGCCCACAGGCTGAGTTCCCTACGGTGGGTTCCTCTACCATACAGTGAGTTCATCTACCACATGGAGAGTTCCTCTACCATAAAGTGAGTTCCTCTACCACATGGTGAGTTCCTCTAGCACCTGGTGAGTTCCTTCACCACATGTTGGCTTCATGGTCTTACTTCACACGGTAGGATTAATTGCCTGTGTTGTAATTGGTGATGTTACTCCAGCGTAGATCACACGCCAGGATGACACTAGTGAGGGAAGTGTTCTGGGTCAAGCTTCCCTCTCTCAGTCTCGTCTTGTGAGTAGGTGAACTGTAATTCTACACAGAGGACATAAATAGATAAATCGAGGATATTTTTGTGATATATAAGTAAATTTTTCTCTTTCCATCTGATGAGAAGTGTGTATAACGTAACCAGGGTGATTAAGTGTAAGTTAGAACTATATAGGTGTGCTCCTCCCAAGCTATATAATAGTCACAAGTGAACGCAGGCACCTTCGTGCCCAGTGAAAGTTTGAACGCTCGCGCTTGGCTAGCGTACAGCGAATGAGAGTGATCCAAGTTCGTAGACTGGCGTCATTTTCCATCGTAAATAAAATGGTTAATTAATACCTCCCTATGGAAACCATCAACATGGAGCCAGGTTTATTCCATTCTACGATTTTTTTGCGATTTTTCCACCAAGTTTGATGAAAAACGATTGTGCCGTTTTGGCTGCCCAGAACAGACAGACAGACAGACACACGGCTATTCCTATAGTATATTAGATTCACGTGTACCATCATAGGTGGTCAACAATGTATAGATCACTTTGTTATTGTGGTTTCTTGGTATCCATGTGTGTGATGGAGAACTGGGTTGCTCTACAGGGCTGGGTGAACCGTGAAGGGCTGAATAAGGTGGACGCAGCAGCAGCTAAGGCCCAAACAGCAGTGGACGAAGAGAGATGGACGGACGCGACCAAAGAGTGGGTTGCCACTGAGGGTGTTGTGTCTTCTGTCGCCCATGATGTTAACTTCTACAACGTGTTGGCTAAGGAGGACATCTATCTCATGAAGCCCCAACACAGCCACAGACGCCATGACCTGTCCTTCATGTCTCCCGCCGTCCGTTAGTACCTCATGAGACACACACACAGTTATTCCATTATCAAAAACTTGTCTTAAGAGATTACTCAACACATATATTTCTTTCTTTGTCTTGTGAGGTGCATTTGATGTGATAGTAGTCAACTATATCACCCTAACTCCCTTTATCTTGTAAACAAAGATTTTCTTGGTCACCCGAGATATATATAAATTGTTGGTGTAAACATGGCTGGTGTTCATTACACATGTTTCTTTAAATCACAGTATAATTAACCATCATTGTTCACTGTGGCAGACTTAATATTTATGTTAAGTATGGCGATATTTCCTTCTTATATATACTATATACACCTGTGTTTTATCTCAGCACTGTACAATTAATAGGCTTGTAATATTGTACAGGTAAACTATACGAGCGCCACGTAGGCCGCCTGCACCAAAAACTCGGGGACTCCCTCTACGATTTCATGAACGGAGCGCAGAAAGAGCACTGGCTGATCCCCGACAGCGTTGAGTGGGAGGGCCAGGGCGGCAACGTTTTCGTCCAGCTCAGTGAAGACTTTATGAAGCCTGTCGTTGACTCCGGTAGGTGGGGACGATTACTCTCTCAGTCTTCTGTAGTCATATCAATGCTTGAGGAAGAAAGACATCATGGGACAGTATTTACTATTAGTTATGACGCAAGGATTGGCGATTCTTGGTCATCATTGTTAGATCTGCGGATGAAGGTGAATCAAGAATTTAACTCTTTTTGCCTTAAGTAAAATTTTGAACTACTTATCACTTATGTAATATAACTTGTATTAGTTCTAACAGCATTAGTAGTAGTAGCACTAGTATAATTTCTATGTGTTTCAAAGGCATCAAAATGGATGGAGGGAATATGCAGTAATGTGTGTGTCTCCCCACAGTGGTGCGACTGCTGGCCGAGACAGACCTCATGGTAAACGTCTACACTGGTGACCTCGATCTCATGTGCGATACACCAGGTATAAGTCTACCAGTACCCAGTATTATTACCATCTAAGGTATCGGCTGTAATCTTGCTGTCTTAAGTCCATAGACCACTGTTGATATATTGTTGTGTTTGAGGACGACTCTCTCTCTCTCTCTCTCTCTCACGAGTGCATCCCGGCAGGTACATATAGATGGATCGAGAACATGGAGTGGGAGGACAAAGTCAATTTCATGGCAGCCGACACCAAAGTCATTCACATCACTGAGTACTCGAGCCCCGCTGCCCTCCTCCAGAGCTCCAAGAAATTCGCCCTCTACACCATCTTCCGCGCGGGTCACATGGTGAGTCTGGGTAGGGGGGGGAGGGGGGAGGGGAGCAGGGTGTATTCCATGGGTCAAGTAACAATTTTTAGGTAGAAAAGTAGCACCTTTTGGATGAGAAGTAGTGCCTCTTGCGTAGGAAGTAGAGTCTTTTAGGTAGAAAGTAGCTCATCTTGGGTGGGAAGTAGTACCTCTTGGATAGAACGTAACACCTCTTGGGTAGGAAGTACTTCCTCTTGGGTAGGAAGTACCACCTCTTGAGTAAGAAGTAACACCTCTTGGGAAGGAAGTACTTAGTACTACCTCTTGGGTAGGACGTACCACCTCTTGAGAAGGAAGTAACACCTCTTGGGTAGGAAGTACTACCTCTTGGGTAGGAAGTACCACCTCTTCAGTAGGAAGTAACACCTCTTGGGTAGGAAGTACTACCTCTTGGGTAGGAAGTACCACCTCTTCAGTAGGAAGTAACACCTCTTGGGTAGGAAGTACTACCTCTTGTGTAGGAAGTACAACTTTTTTGGTAGGAAGTAACACCTCTTGGGTAGGAAGTACTACCTCTTGTGTAGGAAGTACAACTTTTTTGGTAGGAAGTAACACCTCTTGGGTAGGAAGTACCACCTCTTGGGTAGGAAGTACCACCTCTTGGGTGGGAAGTACCACCTCTTGGGTAGGAAGTAACGTCTCTTTGGTAGGAGGTAACACCTCTTGGGTAGGAAGTACCACCTCTTGCTAGGAAGTACCACCTCTTGAGTAGGAAGTAACACTTCTTGGATAGGAAGTGACATCTCTTGGGTGGGAAGTAACACTTCTTGGGTGGGAGGTAACATCTCTTCGGTGGGAAGTACCACCTCTTGGGTAGGAATTACCACCTTGTGGGTAGGAAGTACCACCTCTTGAGTAGGAAGTACCACCTCTTGAGTAGGAAGTACCACCTCTTGGGTAGGAAGTACCACCTCTTGGGTAGGAAGTACCACCTCTTGAGTAGGAAGTACCACCTCTTGGGTAGGAATTACCACCTCTTGGGTAGGAAGTACCACCTCTTGAGTAGGAAGTACCACCTCATGGGTAGGAAGTACCACCTCTTGGGTAGGAAGTACCAAGTCTTGAGTAAGAAGTACTACCTTCTTGGGTAGGGAGTACCACCTCTTGGGTAGGAAGTGCCACCTCTTGGGTAGGAAGTACCACATCTTGAGTAGGAAGTACCACCACTTGGGTGAGAAGTAACATCTCTTAGGAAGGAAGTACCACCTCTTGGGTAGGAATTACCACCTTGTGGGTGGGAAGTACCACCTTTTGAGTAGGAAGTACCACCTCTTGGGTAGGAATTAACACCTCTTGGGTGGGAAGTAACGTCTCTTGGGTAGGAAGTAACACCTAGCAGTTAGGAAGTAACATCTCTTGTGTAGGAAGTACCACCTCTTGTGTAGGAAGTACCACCTCTTGAGTAGGAAGTACCACCTCTTGGGTGGGAAGTAACATCTCTTGGGTAAGAAGTAACATCTCTTTGGTAGGAAGTGCCGTCTCTTGGGGGGGAAGTAACATCCCTTTGGTAGGAAGTACCGTCTCCTGGGTGGGAAGTAACATCTCTTTGGGAGGAAGTAACATCGCTTTGGTAGGAAGTGACATCTCTCTGGCAGGAAGTAGCATCTCCTGGGTGGGAAGTAACATCTCTTGGGTGGGAAGTAACACCTCTTGGGTAGGAAGTACTACCTCTTGGGTAGGAAGTTCTACCTCTTGGGTAGGAAGTACCACCTCTTGAGTAGGAAGCAACACCTCTTGGGTAGGAAGTACCACCTCTTGTGTAGGAAGTAACACCTCTTGGGTAGGAAGTACCACCTCTTGAGTAGGAAGTAACACTTCTTGGATAGGAAGTGACATCTCTTGGGTGGGAAGTAACATCTCTTGGGCGGGAAGTAACATCTCTTTGGTAGGAAGTAACATCTCTTGGGTGGGAAGTACCACCTCTTGGGTAGGAAGTACCACCTCTTGGGTAGGAAGTACCAAGTCTTGAGTAGGAAGTACTACCTCTTGGGTAGGAAGTACTACCTCTTGAGTAAGAAGTACCACCTCTTGGGTGGGAAGTACTACCTCTTGGGTGGGAAGTACTACCTCTTGGGTGGGAAGTACTACCTCTTGGGTGGGAAGTAACATCTCTTGGGTAGGAAGTACCACCTCTTAGGTAGGAAGTACCACCTCTTGAGTAAGAAGTACCACCTCTTGGGTGGGAAGTACTACCTCTTGGGTGGGAAGTACTACCTCTTGGGTGGGAAGTAACATCTCTTGGGTAGGAAGTACCACCTCTTGAGTAGAAAGTACCACCTCTTGGGTGGGTAGTAACATCTCTTGGGCGGGAAGTAACATCTCTTGGGCGGGAAGTAACATCTCTTTGGTAGGAAGTAACATCTCTTGGGTGGGAAGTACCCCCTCTTGGGTAGGAAGTACCACCTCTTGGGTAGGAAGTACCAAGTCTTGAGTAGGAATTACCACCTCTTGGGTAGGAAGTACTACCTCTTAGGTAGGAAGTACCACCTCTTGAGTAAGAAGTACCACCTCTTGGGTGGGAAGTACTACCTCTTGGGTGGGAAGTACTACCTCTTGGGTGGGAAGTAACATCTCTTGGGTAGGAAGTACCACCTCTTGAGTAGAAAGTACCACCTCTTGGGTGGGAAGTAACATCTCTTGGGTAGGAAGTAACACCTCGCAGTTAGGAAGTAACATCTCTTTGGTAGGAAGTAACATCTCTTTGGTGGGAAGTACCACCTCTTGGGCAGGAAGTGACATCTCTTTGGTAGGAAGTAGCATCCCCTGGGTGGGAAGTAACATCTCTTGGGTGGGAAGTAACTTATCTTTGGTAGGAAGTAACATCTCTTGGGTAGGAAGTAACATCTCTTTGGTGGGAAGTACCACCTCTTGGGTGGGATGTAACGTCTCTTGGGTGGGAAGTAACACCTCGCAGTTTGGAAGTAACATCTCTTAGGTAGGAATTACCACCTCTTGGGTTGGAAGTAACATCTCTTGGGTGGGAAGTAACATCTGTTTGGTAGAATGTAATGGGGTAAAGAAGCTCCCCCCCCCCCCCCCCGATGTAAGTTTTATTTTAGTTCATTCCGTGTTCGCTTTTGTCTGCACAGTTTCCTCAAGTTTACCTTTCCTGACTGACTTACTAATAAACGGGTCCCTCACTAGCTCTAGGCAAGCAATAACCAATTCAGCAGTCAGTCTCCCGACTTGATATGCCATAGTGCAAACATTGCATATAAGTATAATTGATTACACTAGACCCCAAAAGAACTTTTGCACCACCTGTAGACTTTGTGCTCAGTGGAAACTAAATTTCAGTACTTCTGAGGATGAAACAAAGAGTTCTATTATTTCTAGTTGTTACCTTCGTTAAATATTTCGGCCATGTCTAAAGATGTGTTTAATGCGTTATCAGGTTATTATCTCCTTGAGTATAACCATATTTCAATTTTTCGTAAACAATGAGTCAATTTCCTGCAGGTACCCATGGACGTTCCTGAGATGGGCCTCAAGTTGGTTGATCTGATCGTCGGGACTCCGACACATACACCAGAAGCACCCAAGCAAGAGACAACCAAACAAGAAACACCCAAGCAAGAGGCACCCAAGCAAGAGGCACCCAAGAAAGAAGCACCCAAGAAAGAAGCATCCAAGAAAATAACACCACGTAAACATGTCCCAGTGCCACTGAGTGCGGTAGACCACAACGCTAACAGACGCAGAGCCCAGGTAGTGGCGACAGACCTAAACCCAGCTACACCCACCGGCAAACGCTACGTGAAGATGATCCCAAACAACCCAGGCTTCCGCAGGGGCTAGCTGGACGGGGCCGAACTGTCCTTGGGAAATTCCTCTTCTTATCCTCGCGTTGTTCTCCCAGCGATTCTTACAGAGCTTCTTCTACCTGTTCTTATAAGAGTAATTCTACCTGTGTTTATAGAGTCCTCTCAACTCTTAAGAGGTGTTAAACTCTATCACTAGTACTAGCTCTAGCTACTGTTGCTTAATAAGAATTCTAGAACGTACTCGGCTATCCCTATCCTTTTGGCTAGATTTTTGTGTGATAATCTAGCACCAATTATCTCTTCTAGTACTAGCAAGAATTCTCTGAGGTTAATAGCACCTGTAGTAACCTCACGTCATATCACATTACAACACATCCCAACCACACCACTACCCACGCCATACCACATTACAACACATGCCAACCACACCACACCCACGTGAGACCGCATTACAATACATCCCAACCACACCCAAACAGCAGTTCACATTAAAACACACCTCAACCACACCCACTCATAGCAGATCACATTACAACACATCCCATCCACACCCACCCATACCAGACCCACATTACAGCACATCCTAACCACACTAGACCACATTACAATACATCTCAACCACACCCACCCACACTAGACCACATTACAACACATCCCAACCACACCCACTCACACCAGATCACATTACTACACATCCCATCCACAACCACCCACACCAGATTGTTCAAGTTCTACTTGGTTACTGACGGCTCAATGAAACACAGTCTTCACAGATGCAGTTTACTGGGAGAGGTCTGTACTGTGGTGCATCAGGAAACAATCTGTCTCACAGGGTAATACACATGATCTCAAAACCTCGTGCTATGTCATCTAACTATTCGGAAATCCAACTTCATTCACACCGTTAGGTGGCGGCACTCATGCACACGTCAATAACGCCACTAGAGGACAGCACAAAAGAACACATGTTCAATCACGCCATACAGTGGTTCACTCGCTCGGTTCGTTCACATTACATAAACACCACACACCTCCCCAAGACATTGGGGCCGACTTGAGGATCGACGATGTCTGACTTCATCTTTTCGTCTCATCGCCGTAACTCTGAGAATCCCATCTCATCTCCATTCGCTGTGGCGCTCGCCGGTGGCAGTCACTACGGCTTGGCGGGAGCTGCAAGCTTGGATGCTCCACTGAACCTACGCATGGTGGTTGGGATGTGTTGTAATGTGGTCTGCTATGGGTGGGTGTGGTTGGGGTGTGTTTTAATGTGATCTGCTATGTTTGGGTGTGGTTAGGATGTATTGTAATGTGGTCTGACGTGGGTGTGGTTGGGATGTATTATAATGTGGTCTCACGTGGGTGTGGTGTGGTTGGGATGTGTTGTAATGTGATATGGCGTGGGTGTGGTGTGGTGTCTTTGGGTTCACGGTACAATACATCACCTCCCACCTGCAGAGACTAATCTGGATCGCAGGTTCCCCCCGCCGCGTGTCCTGAGTGATGATGTTTCTTCCCCGCTGGCCTGAAGAGGGACACCACGTTAGAGGGGGGAGAGAGGGAAGGATAGAAGAAGGGTTAGAGGGAGAGAAGGAAAGGTGGTGAGTGGAAGACAGAGAGAGAGAGAGAGAGAGAGAGAGAGAGAGAGAGAGAGAGAGAGAGAGAGAGAGAGAGAGAATAATTTAAACACAACTTAGCATCACCAATGTTTATTCTGATCAGTAAGTACAAGTACTCACAACCACCATACCGGAATCTTCCTCGGGATAAAACTTAAGAAGTATTTATAACTCATATCTCTATTGAGTGACAATTGACATTATGCTTAAATTAGAGAAGACAAGATTCTTTAACTTAGAACTGTATGAAAAGACAATGGTTGAGAGAGAGAGAGAGAGAGAGAGAGAGAGAGAGAGAGAGAGAGAGAGAGAGAGAGAGATCAAACCGAGAATGAAAGTAAAGCGAGCGGTACTAGTTGCTAGTTACAATGGTTATGTAGTATGTTTCTCCTATTACTAGAAGGAAGGGTTTTTGTTCTTAATACTATTGCTAGTTACGAGAGCTGAAAAGTATTGATAGGGTTTCCTATTAGAAAGAGGCGAATTACTTTTTTAATAGAGTGAATTAGCTGCTAGTAAGAAGAACCAACTAGTACTAGAAGGTTTTCCTCTTATTAGAAGTTCTAGAGGTTACTACAGGTGCTATTAACCTCAAAGAATTCTTGCTAGTACTAGAAGAGATGATTGGTGCTAGTTTATCACACAAAAATCTAGCCAAAAGGATAGGGATAGCCTAGTACGTTCTAGAATTCTTATTATGCAACAGTAGCTAGAGCTAGTACTAGTGATAGAGTTTAACACCTCTTAAGAGATAAGAGGACTCTATAAACTCAGGTAGAATTACTCTTATAAGAACAGGTAGAAGAAGCTCTGTAAGAATCGCTGGGAGAACAACGCGAGGATAAGAAGAGGAATTTCCCAAGGACAGTTCGGCCCCGTCCAGCTAGCCCCTGCGGAAGCCTGGGTTGTTTGGGATCATCTTAACGTAGCGTTTGCCGGTGGGTGTAGCTGGGTTGAGGTCTGTCGCCACTACCTGGGCTCTGCGTCTGTTAGCGTTGTGGTCTACCGCACTCAGTGGCACTGGGACATGTTTACGTGGTGTTATTTTCTTGGATGCTTCTTTATTGGGTGCTTCTTTCTTGGGTGCCTCTTCCTTGGGTGCCTCTTGCTTGGGTGCCTCTTTCTTGGGTGCCTCTTGCTTGGGTGTTTCTTGTTTGGTTGTCTCTTGCTTGGGTGCTTCTGGTGTATGTGTCGGAGTCCCGACGATCAGATCAACCAACTTGAGGCCCATCTCAGGAACGTCCATGGGTACCTGCAGGAAATTGACTCATTGTTTACGAAGATTTTTAATGTTTATACTCACGGAGATAATAACCTGATAACGCATTAAACACATCTTTAGACATGGCCGAAATATTTAACGAAGGTAACAACTAGAAATAATAGAACTCTTTGTTTCATCCTCAGAAGTACTGAAATTTAGTTTCCACTGAGCACAAAGTCTACAGGTGGTGCAAAAGTTCTTTTGGAGTCTAGTGTAATCAATTATACTTATATGCAATGTTTGCACTATGCCATATCAAGTCGGGAGACTGACTGCTGAATTGGTTATTGCTTGCCTAGAGCTAGTGAGGGACCCGTTTATTAGTAAGTCAGTCAGGAAAGGTAGACTTGAGGAACCTGTGCAGACAAAAGCGAACACGGAATGAACTAAAATAAAACTTACATCGGGGGGAGGGGGGGGGGGAGCTTCTTTACCCCATTACATTCTACCAAACAGATGTTACTTCCAACCCAAGAGATGTTACTTCCCACCCAAGAGATGTTACTTCCTACCTAAGAAATGTTACTTCCTAACTGCAAGGTGTTACTTCCCACCCAAGAGACGTTACATCCCACCCAAGAATGTTACTTCCTACCAAAGAGATGTTACTTACTACCTAATAGATGTTACTTAATACCCAAGAGATGTTACTTCCAACCCAAGAATGTTACTTACTACCTAATAGATGTTACTTAATACCCAAGAGATGTTACTTCCCACCCAAGTGATGTTACTTCCCACCCAAGAGATGTTACTTCCAACCCAAGAATGTTACTTCCCACCTAAGCGATGTTACTTCCCACCCAAGAGATGTTACTTCCACCCAAGAGATGTTACTTCCTACCGAAGTGATGTTACTTCCCACCCAAGAGATGTTACTTCCCACCCAAGAGATGTTACTTCCTACCCAAGAGATGTTACTTCCTACCGAAGTGATGTTACTTCCCACCCTAGAGATGTTACTTCCCACCCAAGAGATGTTACTTCCTACCCAAGAGATGTTACTTCCCACCCAAGTGATGTTACTTCCCACCCAAGAGATGTTACTTCCAACCCAAGAATGTTACTTCCCACCTAAGCGATGTTACTTCCCACCCAAGAGATGTTACTTCCCACCCAAGAGGTGGTACTTCCTACCTAATAGATGTTACTTCCTACCCAAGAGATGTTACTTACTACCTAATAGATGTTACTTAATACCCAAGTGATGTTACTTCCCATCTAAGAGGTGGTAATTGCTACCCAAGAGGTGGTAATTCCTACCCAAGAGGTGGCACTTCCTACTCAAGAGGTGGATACTTCCAACTCAAGATGTGGTACTTCCCACCTAAGAGATGTTACTTTCTATGCAAGAGGTGGTAATTCCTACCCAAGAAGTGGAAATTCCTACCCAGGAGGTGGTACTTCCGACTCAAGAGGTGGTACTTCCCACCCAAGAGATGTTACGTCTCACCCAAGATATGTCACTTCCTACCCAAGAGGTGTTACGTTCTATCCAAGAGGTACTACTTCCCACCCAATATGAGCTACTTCCTACCTAAAAGACTCTACTTCCTACTCAAGAGGCACTACTTCTCATCCAAAAGGTGCTACTTTTCTACCTAAAATTTTTTATTTGACCCATGGAATGCACCCTGCTCCCCAGACTCACCATGTGACCCGTGCGGAAGATGGTGTAGAGGGCGAATTTCTTGGAGCTCTGGAGGAGGGCAGCGGGGCTCGAGTACTCAGTGATGTGAATGGCTTTGGTGTCGGCTGCCATGAAATTGACTTTGTCCTCCCACTCCATGTTCTCGATCCATCTATATGTACCTGCCGGGATGCACTCGTGAGAGAGAGAGATAGAGAGAGAGAGAACATATCAACAGTGGTCTATGGACTTGAGACAGCAAGATTACAGCCGATACCTTAGATGGTAATAATACTGGGTACTGGTAGACTTATACCTGGTGTGTCGCAGATGAGATCGAGGTCACCAGTGTAGACGTTTACCATGAGGTCTGTCTCGGCCAGCAGTCGCACCACTGTGGGGAGACACACACATTACCGCATATTCCCTCCATCCATTATGATGCTTTTGAAACACACAGAAATTATACTACTGCAACTACTACTAATGCTGTTAGAAATAATACAAGTTATATTACATAAGTGATTAGTAGTTCAAAATTATACTTAAGGCAATAAGAGTTAAATTCTTGATTCACCTTCATCCGCAGATCTAACAATGATGACCAAGTATCGCCAATCCTTGCGTCATAACTAATAGTAAATACTGTCCCATGATGTCTTTCTTCCTCAAGCATTGATATGACTACAGAAGACTGAGAGAGTAATCGTCCCCACCTACCGGAGTCAACGACAGGCTTCATAAAGTCTTCACTGAGCTGGTCGAAAACGTTGCCGCCCTGGCCGTCCCACTCAACGCTGTCGGGGATCAGCCAGTGCTCTTTCTGCGCTCCGTTCATGAAATCGTAGAGGGAGTCCCCGAGTTTTTGGTGCAGGCGGCCTACGTGGCGCTCGTATAGTTTACCTGTACAATATTACAAGCCTATTAAGTGTACAGTGCTGAGATAAAACACAGGTGTATATAGTATATATAAGAAGGAAATATCGCCATACTTAACATAAATATTAAGTCATCTACAGTGAAAAATGATGGTTAATTATACTGTGATTTAAAGAAACATGTGTAATAAACACCAGCCATATTTACACCAACAATTTATATATATGTCAGGTGACCAAGAAAATCTTTATTTACAAGACACAGGAGAGGTACCTGCATATTACTCTTCAGGTTTATAAATACAGAACATCTATCAGTAGTAAACAGCAAAACTCGAGTGATAAAGGGAGTTAGGGTGATATAGTTGACTACTATCACATCAAATGCACCTCACAAGACAAAGAAAGAAATATATGTGTTGAGTAATCTTTAAGACACGTTTTTGATAATGGAATAACTGTGTGTGTGTCTCATGAGGTACTAACGGACGGCGGGAGACATGAAGGACAGGTCATGGCGTCTGTGGCTGTGTTGGGGCTTCATGAGATAGATGTCCTCCGTCGCCAACACGTTGTACAAGTTAACATCATGGGCGACAGAAGACACAACACCCTCAGAGGCACTCCACTCGTTGGTCGCGTCCGTCCATCTCTCTTCGTCCACTGCTGTTTGGGTCTTAGCTGCTGCTGCGTCCACCTTATTCAGCCCTTCACGGTTCACCCAGCCCTGTAGAGCAACCCAGTACTCCATCACACACACAGATACCAAGAAACCACATTAACATGGTGATCTATACATTGTGGACCACCTATGATGGTACACGTGAATAACTATTATATAGCTAGGGAGGAACACACCTTTATAGTTCTAACTCACACTAAAACACCCTGGTTACGTTTTCACACGTATCATCAGAAGGATAGAGAAAAATTTACCTATATATCACAAAAATTTCCTCGATTTATCTATTAATGTCTTCTGTGTAGAATTACAGTTCATCTACTCACAAGACGAGACTGAGAGAGGGAAGCTTGAACCAGAACACTTCCCTCACTAGTGTCATCCTGGCGTGTGATCTATGCTGGAGTAACATCACCAATTACAACACAGGCAATTAATCCTACCGTGTGAAGTAAGACCATGAAGCCAACATGTGGTGAAGGAACTCACCAGGTGCTAGAGGAACTCACCATGTGGTAAAGGAACTCACTTTATGGTAGAGGAACTCACCATGTAGTAGATGAACTCACTGTATGGTAGAGGAACCCACCGTCTGGTAAGGGAGCTCAGCCTGTGGGCGAGGAACTCCACACGTGGTAAAGGAACTCACCATCTACAGTAGTAAGGGAACTCACCATCTGGTAAAGGTAGGTGCCCCAGGTGTTGATAGAGTCCATGGGGCTGATCCAGGAGTCCCCCAGAGCGACGCCCCGGAAGTCACTCACCACTTCGCCATTCTTGATTGCCTTTGAAAATAAGATGATAAGTAATACATTAAATTTTATACAATAATTACTTCTTTGTTTTCGTATATCGTTCACGCAGGTCAAATGGAAGACTAATAACATGAAATTATTAGGCCATTTCAAAGCAACTGCTGTGGAAACCTTTGTATGACAGTGACACGTTTTGAATAATACAAGTAACATTTATAATCGCATGAGTCTCAGTGGCCAATGAAACCTCTTGTATAGCACAGTATTAGGTTTGATGTCTTCCTAGTCATACCTCATCCAAAGCGAGAGCAAAGTCGACGGTCATCTTGCCGCCATAAGATTCGGCGAACACGAAGAAAGGCATCTTCTGCATGTCGGGGTTTTTGGTGAACACTTCCTTCACCAACGCCACCAAGTCGGCGGCGATCTGCATGTTATCAATGGCGAAGTCCTTGGAGGAATCCACGTAGCTGTATCCCGTCCCTACAGGGTTATCCACGAACATCAGGTTGGCTGACTTTGTCTGTTCGGGTAATGACGGACTGGCCTTAGTTTTAGATATACTGTACCGGGAACTGGAGGATTATCGTTCCATAAAATATGTGTTATAGAAATAAGAGAATTTGCATATGTGTTATCGTCTACTCTTGGTCTGACATAAATGATTGAGGAAACAAATGCTTTTTGAATCTAAAGAGAAAATGTTGAATTGTAAAGAAGACGTTTGTCAATATAGGACTCGTATCTGTAGGGTAAGATTAAAGTCTGGCACAATGTGCACAAAACCAACTCAAAAATAGACATCTGGAGTATAATGGAAAGTTTCGTGACGTGGCTCTCATGTGCTACTTTTTCCCTTCATCTGGAAGTAAAATGGAATTGCATACTAATGTCCATCATCAGCTGCGTAAGATGAGTTTGACGCAACAAAAATAGGTTTAAATACTCACCCAGGCGTATTTCCTGTTGTTGCCGTTAAGATCTTTGGGTCCCATCTCCTCGAAGTTACCAAAACCGACCCCCGAGGAGCCAGGTCCTCCTTGGAGCCACATGATGAGCGGATAGTTGGTATAGTCGTCCTCCTGGTCCACGTGGTACATCACCCAGAACATGTGGGCCCCGGGACGCACGTCGACGTAGCCAAACTCCTCGTCCAGCGGCGCTCCTTCGATAACTGACGACCAACACGTCTATACCACTTAGTGCACTTCCTTCCTCCAACACTTTACAAACTCAGTTACTTCAATACTTTATGAGATTCTTGCCTCCAACACTGTAAGCTTCCTCCCTCCAACTATAAACATCCTAACTTCATCACTTCATTTTCCCTCCAACAGGAAACATCCTTTCTCCCTCCAACTGTTTATATGACAAACCTAAAAGTAAAGTTGGGCCACTCACACCGATGCTTGGTGCGAGTGTTATGGCTACCAAAGATTAAAGTGTCAAAATTCTAATCATAATTATCTATTTCCACATAAATTTAATCGTTCCTACATTGAAAAACTGTTAGATAGTTTATTGTAAGTATTATACAGGGTGTGTTAAAAAATACTCGCTCTTCCTTACAAATTTCCAAAGAGATCGCGTGAATATTTGTATTACAACAGCAACATTGTCCTCAGTTGTGGGAAACCTCACACATCAACAGGCATTATTGAGTTTACACACCGTTCATTCCTACCACTAATCTATTATTATATTCGAATAAGACGTCTAATTATAAGACAATTTTCATTTATTACATTACCGGCGGAAATGTATTATAACAGAGAAAGCATATCCAAAATTTTCTCTATTTTCTTCCATTAATCTTCCTCCATTATCGCCTGCCTCACCTCCAACACTGTGTGTTTTCTGCGTCTCCTTCATAAATCATCACGCGCATGCGTTTCCGTACACGTCACCCGGCCAATCAAAAACGTTTTTGTTTTTGCAATCAATTAAAATGATTTGGGGTTTAATTCGCGGTACATTTGGCCCAATCAAATTCGAGTTTTGTTTTGGGTCTCTCATATTTCGAAATTCAAATTCAGTTCCGACCATGGAAGTCTGCGATGAGTGTCATTTAAATTATATGGAACTGATTGCGAGTTTGGGAGAAAAACACGAAGAAACTATAAAAAAATTTCGATCGCATGGTGTTCTTCCAACCTCAGTAAAGTGTACTAAGAGCAAGACTGAATGTAAATATCGCAAAGACCAACATATGTGGCGTTGTGTAAGAGTCTCAGAATCCAACAACGAACAAGAACCAGGCCAATAAGGTAAGAAATAGGTGATTCCATCATATAATGAGAGTCAGTTAGGTTAGGTTGGGTTAGGTTGGGTTAGGTTGGGTTTTTGTTTTTCTAGTGTTTTTTGGTGTATTTTGCCATGATTTTTTTCGGAAAAAGTCCAACGAAAAACATTCGATAAAACCCCCGCTAATTTCCGCCAAAAATGAAGATCATATCCGGTCTAAACACACACAAATACACTAGAAAAATATATTCTTGACTTTCTAACAGAGAAGGGTGTGACAATGCAAATTTACCCATCAACAAGTAAGGACAATGTTGCTATTGAAACATATATTCACCCCATCTACACAAAAGAAATCTATAACACGGTGAATATATTTTTTTCTGAAACACCCTGTATGAATATATATATCTGCGTACACTATAGACATAAACATACTTCACATACACAATCATTTCTTTAAAGTGAAAATAACTTAAATATATCAATAACAATAAAAAAAGATGTTTTATGATTGTCAAAGTTGATTGATTGAAGATAGACTCATGAGTGACGTACAGACAGGTTACGATATCAAAGAAGTCTACCCTTTGAGTGGTCCTACTTGACTCACCAACAGTACAAGAATTTACCATTGTTTACTATAGCAAGAGAGATGCCTAGTGATTGATAGATATATATAAATAAATAGATAAATAACTAGAACGATGGATAGATAAATAGATTGATGATCGATAAATAGAATGATGGATAGGTAAATAGAAAGATAGAAACATAAATAGATAAATAAAAAAAACAAAAAACGAATATAGACATTGTTAAATATCTAATAGACGAATAGGTGGATAGATATGTAATAGGTGGATAGATAAGTAAACAGACTGAATATGCGCCAAGGTCTCATCTCTTGACGTACTGTTCTGTTCTCACTTTGGATCAGTTTATTAAAAGTACAAGATTACAGTCGAGACAACAGGTGGGTGGCTGTGGGGTGGTGAGATGGGTGGCTGTGGGGTGGTGAGATGGGTGGTTGTGGGGTGGTGAAGTGGGTGGTAAGGTGGGTGGTGAGGTGGATAGTGGTGAGGTGGATGGCTGTGGGGTGGTGAGATGGGTGGCTGTGGGGTGGTGAGATGGGTGGCTGTGAGTGGTGAAGTGGTGGTGAGGTGGGTGGCGGTGAGGTGAATGGCTGTGGGGTGGTGGTGAGGTGAATGGCTGTGGGGTGGTGGAATGGGTGGCTGTGGATGGTGGAATGGGTGGCTGTGGAAGGTGGATTGGGTGGCTGTGGGTGGTGAAGTGGGTGGTAAGGTGGGTGGTGAGGTGGGTGGATGCCTGTGGGGTGGTGGAATGGGTGGCTGTGGATGGTGAAATGGGTGGCTGTGGATGGTGGATTGGGTGGCTGTGGGTGGCTGTGAGTAGTGAAGTGGGTGGTGGTTAGGTGGATGGCTGTGAGGTGGTGGAATGGGTGGCTGTGGATGGTGGAATGGGTGGCTGTGGAAGTTGGATTGGTTGGCTGTGAGTGGTGAAGTGGGTGGCTGTGGGTGGTGAAGTGGGTGGCTGTGGGTAGTGAGGTGGGTGGTGGTGAGGTGGATGGCTGTGGGGTGGTGGAATGGGTGGCTGTGGATGGTGGAATGGGTGGCTGTGGAAGTTGGATTGGTTGGCTGTGAGTGGTGAAGTGGGTGGCTGTGGGTAGTGAGATAGGTGGCTGTGAGTGGTGAATTGGGTGGTAAGGTGGGTGGTGGTGAGGTGGATGGCTGTGGGGTGGTGGAATGGGTGGCTGTGGATGATATAATGGGAGATTGTGGGTGGTGAAGTGAGTGACTGTCGGTAGTAAGATGGGTGGTGAGGTGGTGTGGCTGTGGGCGATGAGATGGGTGGCTGTAGGTAGTGAAGTGGATGGCTTTGGTGTGGTTGAAGTGGGTACCTCGGGGTGGTGATATGGATGACCTTGGGTTGGGTGGTGTCATGAGTGGCTTTGGTGTTATTATACAGGTCGATGATTAGAAGTGATAAGGTGATGCAACTCCTTGATTCAGTGATACACTCCTCCTGTACTGCATTAACTCTAACAAGACAGTGTATATGTATAACAGTGTCCTTACAGTGCTGCTCTAGGTACTGCTTGTTAGTCCTATCCTCCCTTCGACCGCCACACTATTATTATTATTATTATTATTATTATTATTATTATTATTATTATTTTTTTTTTTTTTTATTACGAAGAAAATTTTAAGTACAGAAAATTGGTCCATAACATTTGTCTTTTAGTGTGTGTGTGTGTGTGTGTGTGTGTGTGTGTGTGTGTGTTTGACCAAAAATCTGTTGTTAACAAAATGTCAAAACAAGCCGAAACTCGTTAAACGGACCACGATTCTCTCTCGACTTGGTCATCCGTAGAATCTGATTGGTCGACTGTCATAAGATTTTATGGCGTGGCTCTTTGCAACTGGTCAACTGTATCAAGAGACTTATGGCGTAGCTTTATGTGATACGTCCGCTGAACTCATGGGAGTTTATGGCTAGACCTTCGGTGATTGGTGAGCTGTTGCAAGTCGGTCTTTTTCGATACATTTTCTCAATTAACGATGATTGAGAATGAAGAAAAAGTCAGGACTGGATCTTCGTTCTTCTATTAGATGAATGAAATGATAGAAAAGAAAGAAGGGAGATATATAAAAGGATTATGAGTTTTAAGGGTGAACGGTGTGATGATGTGCACTTATAAACTATTATTATTTACTGTCTTAAGTTACTCCGTCTGACCCGTACCTTACCTTGTAGCACCCACACACACAAGGATAGATCAGGTCAGGTCAGGTCATTTTAGTTCAGGTTATGTTAGGTTAGGTTAAATTAAGTTAGTTTAGCGTTAGCTTAGGTTAAATTAAGTTAGATAAACGTTAGGTTAGGTTAAATTAAGTTAGGTAAACGCTAGGTTAAGTAAATTAGGTTAGGTTATCGTTAGGCTAGCGTTAGGTTAGGGTGGTTAATCTTCAAGTGATCAGAGATTTATTAATTTTTTGTTTTGTACCTGAGGAAGCGACGGCTGCCAACGACACCAGCAAGAGGAACTTCATGTTGATGGCGACGTCGCAGCAAACAACTACTGTACTGTGGATCTCTGTTTGTGTCGTCTACCTGTGCCCTTCAGTCGTGTCTCCGTCCTTATCACTATACTATCATGTACCTAATCTCTGACCTTCGGTGTGCCTGCCCACCCTAGTCAAAGATTGGTCGGTTATAAATTAGTGAAGTGGGTCATGATAAAGTAATTGATGGTTCCCCCCCCCCCCCCCCCGTATCGAGTATTGGAATAATATTTTCTTGTTTCTATTTGTGGATTTTGTCGTAGATCAATACATTAATGTAACTTTCCTCCATCTTTGTTTCTTTCTTTCTCACGCTCTCTTCCTTTATCTCTTTCTTATTTATTTTTTTCACTCTTGCTTTTTCTTTCTTTTAATCTCTCCCAAACTCTTCCATTCTTACTCACATTACCTCTCTCTCACATTCTTCCTTTTTCTCTTACAATTTTCCACTTTCTCTCCTTCTCTTTTACTCTTCTTTTCACTTTCTCACTTCCCTGTCTCTCTCTTTCTCACGCTCTCCTCCTTTCTCTCTCATCCTGACCATTACCCCGAAAATCATTACAATATTTGCCACACAAACTCTTTTACGTCTCCTTGCATGAATTGTATGATGACCGACCAGGTGTGTTATGAGGTGTGTGGTGTTGACCAGGTGTGTTATGAGGTATGTGGTGTTGACCAGGTGTGTTATGAGGTGTGCGGTGTTGACCAGGTGTGTTATGAGGTATGTGGTGTTGACCAGGTGTGTTATGAGGTGTGTGGTGTTGACCAGGTGTATTATAAGGTGTGTGGTGTGGGACCAGGTGTGTTATGAGGTGTGTGGTGTTGACCAGGTGTATTATAAGGTGTGTGGTGTTGACCAGGTGTGTTATGAGGTGTGTGGTGTTGACCAG